>DWTF01000013.1:0-22791 GCA_018250225.1 Udranomia kikkawai
CGTTTTAGCGGCGTCGCATTTAAAATTCAGATTCGGCTACGCACAAATATCCGTTGGATCCGCAGTACGTAGGTACCATCCCGGATTACCACGGAACGTAATAAAAAGGCAAAAATATACCTACTTCGGGGCGAAATTGTGCCAGTCACGGGCCTCAGGAGCGGACGGCACACTACACGGCACCGGGGCCAGCTCCTAGCCGTCGCCACTTAAATGTACACTTTATGGCAATAAATTCAAGGTCTGATACCCGAGCGTTTACCGTTAACATAAGCCGTTCTTTATTAGCGGCCGCCCGAATAAACGCGGAATGTATAGAAAAATGTGATTATTCATGCCGAGTTTGAGAAAAATTTACAAGCGCCTGTGACAGGGGGTCGCCGTGCCGCTCGTAATTACAGATAAAAGGTTAGCACTTTCTAGGTCACAGATCCCGCTGATTGTGAGTGGAAAGGTGCATTAAACGGCGCTGTGGGAACTGCAGGTGAACTTGCGACTTGTGTTCTTCGACGCCTATCGATGACTCAATCGATTTGGTAAGCGTAAGTCGTTTGGAAGAAAAATATCCAAGCCGAAGACCGTTAGGGCACTTAGGGCACTCAGTAAAGACATGTATTGAGATGATTATGAAGTGGTTTCCAAGTTCGATAAATGGTTTAATTGCCTATGAAATGTTTGGTTGCGCAGCACTTCTTTAGGAAAAAGAGCACAAAAATCTGCTTGGGTAACAGATTATTCTCTAATATTTTAACTGAAACTGAAAATCTTCAAGGGTAACAACGCATCCGTGTCTAAATCAGCTAGGGCCTTTTGAAACGAGTAATAGATGTGAATACCAACCATATTAGGTAAAGCATTTCAGCTGTGGATGCAAAAATAGTAGAAAGAGTTTCAGCAGACGTGACACTTTATTGTGGACACAAACTACCTCCGTATCACGTACAGAGTTGGAAAGCAATTGAAACCCACTACTCGGTCAACAAGTCTCTGGCCTACAAAGGTACAAAGCCGAAGGACCCTAGGTGCTGGGAGGGTTACAAGAGCACTCCGGCCGCAAAGGAACCTCCCTATGAAAGCCCTCTTGTAAAAACTCCACCAAAGCCGCGTAAGGGGCTGCTGTCGAGTTTGCGACGGTTTTCTTAGTGTAAAATAGTTATAGTTTCATTATTTTTCTTGTTTGAGCCTTCTCGCAATTAGACTTATGTATGTGTTTATAATTACGGCGATGGTCGTGATACGAGGCTAATGATAACTAAGTCAGTGTTCCATACTGGCCTCAATACAGCTGAAGACTATCGAAAAGTAAATAAGAATGCAGTCCACCTCATAAGGCCACCGCAGTTCTATCTACCTATATCTATCCTTGAACTCGCCTCAATCTTTCAGCTTGGGAGAATCAAACAGAAGTATCAGAATGGTCCAATTGAAGTTGCGTTCCAATTCCATACTGACTAGTGGTTACATTTTCAAGGACTTGTACTTATAATAAATCATTTGTTCCTATTAGTCTTTTAAGTGTTATTAGCGCCTCATTACAACTTTGTGTCCTCCAACCTTCGAAACAAACTATTATTCCTCCACCCACAGTTACAACCGCAGCTACAATCCTCAAATATCGGGAGACTTAGGTATAGCTACCACACAGTGTACCAAGTGCCAATCATCCAAACAAGCACACAACCTTCTACGACGCTATCCACAATCCTCATCCGAAATAGACAATCCATTCTGGGCCAGCCCAGCAGAACACTGACGTCTAGGGCGGCGCCCCGCCGCGCTGCCAGCCGCACGCGTCTACTTATATCGCTAATTACTACCATATCGTATCCGCTTCCGAGAGGTAATTTGGAAAACACGACTAACTATGTCTATAATAACAGTTTGTATAGATGACGGTTCAAACTATATCTGTTCGTGCAGTTGCAGACGACTCTACATTTAGATACCAAATCGAAGTAACTTAAGTACTTAACGGTAAGTAACGCAAGAAAATCATATCCCTTGGGATTGAAGACCTTTTGCCTGTACCTATCTCCGCAAAATAAATGTTGCCTCTCTGTGTACTAGGTACAATAGTTGGCCAAGTCAGTATACAAACAAGTAGTCGCTGTGGTAACGGTTAACCATACCAACTACAAATATGATACAATGATTGCAATGAGTGCAATGAAGCGCCGATAGAAACGGTGATAGATAGATATG
This sequence comes from Udranomia kikkawai, assembly GCA_018250225.1. Taxonomy (NCBI): domain Eukaryota; kingdom Metazoa; phylum Arthropoda; class Insecta; order Lepidoptera; family Hesperiidae; genus Udranomia; species Udranomia kikkawai. The sequence continues at coordinate 2,203 of DWTF01000013.1, forward strand.
GCTTGAATTCCATACCCATAACCACTGTACATCCATAGCCTAAAACCGTTTTCCCTTTCACACAACCACACATATACACATACCTACCCGTATACCCATGAGTACTGAACAGAATTCCACATCGAAAGTGTAAGCTCTGGGTACGGCTCAAAAACTCGGCGGAGGGGGAGGCCAGGGGGAGGGGGGGGAGCCCTCAGCCCTCTGTAACTAAATTTTGAACTGTCACGCAGATTAATGACGCTAGGCCCGTGCGATACGCGCTAATGCCCGTGGATTTGTGTGGATAAGACGTTCCTGTGTCGCTTGTCGGGATACGCGCTTGTGATGTTTCTAGAAGTTTGTGTCGATTTCGGATCGTTTCTGTTTTGTTGCTGGACGACAGCTATCTTATATGTGGAAGTCTCACGTTTTTTTCTTTAAAATAGTGATAATGAATAAGAATGTTAATTAATTATTATGACTGTATAGGTATAACAAGGGATTGAAATAATTGAAAAATAGTTTTTCTCGGATTTACTATGGAATGGGACAGAAAATATACCTATGATACAGATAATCAGATTATTTACTTTCAATTTGTTGTACTATAAACTGAACTTAAAAATTACCTATAACAAACATGTATAACAATTGTTGATTAATAAGTTACGTAAGCATCAACCTAACAATGTTTTGATTCTTTATGAACATATACTATGTACAAGTTATCTACACGAAGAGAAGGATAAATCTTGTAAATACAATTAGCTAGGTGTGTTGTATCGATAAAAACAATTAGCTATAATTATTTTATAATAAAACGAGATAAGCAAGTATAATTAGACAGGTATTATTGTATAAGCTTCTCGTAATCCTGTGTCTGATAACTAATCAAAATAATGCTCGAAATTATTTGTAATTCCCTTCCGATAACGACATACCTTGTTTCGTAATAATTAATAATTTTTGTCGCTGATAACAAACTGTGTACGACTTGTACATTTCTGTCAGCTTTAGCGCGATTACACCTGTGATTCTTGTAATCGAAAATATATTTTTTTATTGTAATTCAGGATTTTAGAACGTACCACGATCAAACAAATATTAGGAGCCGTAACTTTTTTAAACATTTACTTTTATAAGCATTATTTGTCTCTTAAAACCTACAACTTGCCCTAAGTTATAAAACTTCTCTAAACTGTTTTGTTATATTGGGACTACATTTCATGCAACAATTAAAAATAAAAAACAGCATTATAAAAATGGTCACTGAATTTTCATAAAAAAAGCTCCAAACAAAAATTACTCCAAATAATCAATAAAAACTCTCTATAAAATTTTAGAAAAATATAATTGACTGTATAACAATTTAATGTATTTTCTTTCATAAAAGCCTAAATCTCTACAGAAAATGAAGCCGTTTTCAGTAAAAGTCGTATCCACACTACCGCGAACGCCGCGCCGTGCGAGGGTACAGAATGGATTTCGGAAATCGATTGCCTCCAAAAATATTTACAACGACCACGTGCGGCCGCCGCGCGACACACGCTCTGCTCTACACTACATTTAACCGAAATAAGCTTCACATACATACATACATACACACATAAATACATACTTACATACACATAACATATCTACATTCTGTTAAACTTCGAAACTCTCTATGCGCTTGAGCTAAATTTTCCCGGAATCGTAACGTCTCTTCTCCTCTCTCTTCTTTTTGATGATTATACCTACCACTGAGCTCAAGTCTGTTGACTAACCGGGGAGCCTGACTTCAATTAACAGATTACGTATAGGGATATATTCTACACATTGCATATATTTTTTCAATGCCACCTGCGTAGTGAGTCCAATTAACTTACAAAGTGCAGTAGGATCTGAATTGAACTATTATTATTCATTATCCAAGTTATGTATATTAAATAAACTATATGTTTCTTCTGGTTTGGCTGCTCGCGGGTTAACAACGGCGATAATTCAATTACAAGCTGCGAGAGGCGGTTAAAATTTAATAAAGAGTGTAATTACAAAACCAGTATGGCCATTTACGCGGCATTTAAATCATAATATTAAAGCCAAATCGAAAACATAATTTCGAGAGGACATTTTAATTTATGGCCACACCACAGCATAAATAAACGCGAAATCCCCAAAAACGTTGTCGATACGCAAAATTTATATGTCAACACCGGCCGCACGGAAGCCAATATTACCATTAGATAAATATTCAACATTATAAATAAACCCGGACCTAGCCAACATGAATAAAAACACAAAACCACTTTAATATAAATTATGAAAAACATTACACATTGCCACACGCGCAGTAAACGTCATGACGATCAGCTGATCAAATATATTGCTACTATAAAAAGTGAAAACGCAAACTACGCGCCCCCGTAGCGCCGTCCCTGTCGTGTGAACGATCGGATCGTAGGAGCGAGCGAGAGGCACATAAAGTGAGTCGCGCCGTCGCGTAAAATGATATATTAATGTCAGCTGCGTTTAGGACCTCGTGAGTCTACAAAATAATAGATGGTCACAAATAAATTACCCGGCGAGTGCATTTCTGAACGAAATTCGGCCGGCCGTCGACCTCGACCGTGGCGCGTAAATCACGATTGATATACGGCTTGCGAAGGTCGCCATCTTGGATTTTGCGTTGGAAATTTGAATCTTCGCTCAATTCGATCGTTTTGGTACGTGTCAACGGAGTGCTTAGCGGTTTCTCGTGACTCCGACAAGCTGTTAACAATAACAGTAAAATAAATGGGCTCTGGAGACCGAATCCTTCGTGTTTCTTTTCGATACTTCAATGCCATAACATAAACTTTGCCAGAGCTTTGGGTTCTAACTAGGTCACTCTCAAAGTCGGTTCCGAGAATAGTTAAGGTTGTACTTTTATTTGTCTATATTAAGCATTTTAATTATTGTAATTACAATGTGGCAACTTGATACTAAACGATACTTGACAGTTTAACCGCCTCTACAAGTGTACGAACTAGAAGTTGCCCTATAATATCTCTATCTGTTTACACAAAAACAATATCTAATGCATGTGTACCAACATTATGTTACATGTTGTTAATCATAATTTTCACACCTATTATGTACGCGCAACAATTGGACACGAGTTTTATGGATTCTATTACGCCATGCAAAAACATAAAACGAATTCTAATCAGATTTTGTGTAATGGCAATACCGCCGTGACAGGCAACACTTGCTAATCATACGTCAATCTGACAGTTTATCGCGCCATCTTGGAATGGCTGCAACAATTACACAAATTGTTGATTGCTAAACGTTTTCATGTCCGCTATGTACGCTAATTGCTGGTTAATTTGCACTGTCTGTTTGTTTTCCATGTCATATGTCGTTTCGTATTAGCTTTTTGTTTAGACGTGCCGTACGCAAGATATACGAAGTGATTGTAGGTACTCACTCACGCGGTTGCTAGGTCGCGTGTTTAAATTACATTGAGTCGTTTTTTACAAACCATACGAATCATATGAATTAGCAACATTTGTACGTATTGTTGTTTGTTTTTAATTTTGGAAAAAAATACATTTAAAAATTGTGTCAATGAAGTTTTTTTTTATTTATGCTGCCTGCACATGATTAATACCTATTGCACTGCGAATATTATCCAGGAAGCCTAAACGAAGTGACCATAGATATTTACAACTTTTTTACTGGCCATGACATTTATCGAAACTGCCGTTTGTGGTCAATAAACGAATAATGCACACGTTAGATACATATCATTAGTAGCTAACCACATTCGTACGCCAGCGGTGCGGAACCATTAATCACTTTTGGAGGTCCGTAGGCAGTGATTACACGGGAGACAATGGAAGTGCATTACAGTACGATATTTGCTCGCTCGATGTTTCGGAATATTCCGATAACTACACGGATTATAGACCCGGTGATGAATGAACGCGCCATAGATAAAATTTATGTTACGCTTGTCTATGAGAGGCGATAAGATTTTTTATGACTGTGCCGTTTCGGTAATGTTATTATGATATGAGTGAAAGTGGTATTTTAATAAATTGATGAATGGAAACCAAAGTCAGTAACAAATACAGCCTTCCTTTAAGATACATAAATTGCCTTATTTTTGAGTTATTGATCAAACGAGCAGAACGTCAAAAATGAGAAAAACGCAGATCACGATCGACGCGAAAGAAACAAAGCTCATTAAAGCAGTAATTAATATTGTACGGCTATCCGACACAAACAAATCAACGAACAGACGGATAAGTCGATAACACGATTTGAAACAAGGAGAAAAAAGCAACATCGTTCATCTCTCTCCATCGGCGCTCAAACGAGAGAGATGGCGTCCTTCAATTTCAGTGCCGCGTTCGCATTTTATGATAAATAGCAAAACGAAAACGCCTGAGTGTGTTCTCGTGTCCGATTGATATTGTTTGAATTAAATTTATTTTATGCATTGCGTTGCGTGAATTTTATGGTAAATGAATACGCTGTTTCCGAACTGACAAAAATTCGCGCGCATCAAAATTGAAACGGATTCGACCGTTGATTTTTGAAATTGGAATGAATACGTCATTTCGACGACGGGCATGAATCCGAAATTGCCATTTTCATCTCTTTTAAACCGTACACGGTTCTATTCGTTATTCAAATGATGACAGAACTCTTTACTGATTTACACAGATTCAAAATAATTTCTATGGACATTACTTCGTTAGATACTTAGTTTAGGTTTACGCTCCAGTTACTAAGTATATTTTTATTTCCATGTTAACTGCTTAGATTTACTAGCTACTGTTTACGATGCATCTAAATCTTTATATCAGCTACTGAGATTCTTTATGATCGTTATCAAGATAGTTATAACAAGTGTAAATTGGATGATTATTCTAAAATTTTAACAATAGCACCACGGGGCGATTAATTTTGTTTAACATTTTTCTATTGCTCATCGATTTGTAACCCTGCTATTGATTCAGTAAAGTCGATATTCGATTATGTAGGCGCGAAACACTTAAGAATGGCGTAAACGCCACAGATACGTGAAACTCAATACTGACGTTACGTTTAAAGTTTTATGGACGCTTTTCGCGTGTTTATTACAAATGAGAGTTGTTCGAACGCTAATAAATTAACATGCTTTAATGACCTAATCAAAGTTTATGACGCGAGGCGAATCCTCGGCCGACTCCTAGTGTTGCCCGATTGACTTATTTTGCGCTGAAAAAATGGCCGACGCCCGTAATTATTTTGGTTTTATGAAGATTGGAATTTTTGTTAGCGATTTTTACAGCCACACTGATTTATGGCGCCCTGGTGACTCGCCGCACTTACCCATCGCATCTGGAACAAAAGAAAACTTATATTAATAATCTGTGGAATATTTCCATGTATCAGATGGTTAATTAATACTACTAATATTTGTCATACATTTGGATGTCACTATAGTATTTCATGTGTGGATGTTTTGTTAACAAAAATGTACGCAGTTACAAAAACAATAATTTAAAACTGTTAAACGGAATTCAAGATACATTAACTATCTGTAATACACACGTAATGTTTTACACCCGTTATCAGTTTTGAGAAAACGCTTATCGGCGCTATCGTGACAAATTCGACAAAATGACAGCTCATTGACAGTTTGACAGTTGATAGTTTGGTGTACAGAGTACTTAATATAGCTAAAATCGGTGAACGACCTGTGCATTTCTGATAGTTATCGTTCTCGCTGCGTTTTAGATACTTATCGTTTTGTATCGCTAAGATGTGTCTAAAAATTATTAGATACGGTTTAGATCGCATATGATTCAGGACTAAACCAATCAATCTCCCTATAATAGTCGAGCTACCTGTATATTGTTTCATCATTAACTTTTTTCTTAAAAAAACAACGATAACGTATTCAAACTATTAAAACTATAATCTGGACTTCTGATACGATTTTCGTTGGAGAAGTCTGTAAATATCCGCATGACCACAACGGGCGGTTACATAGCGCGCCGATTAGCGAGATCAATAAAAAATTCTTTGTGCAAACCCGGGCACCGCACTTGTGCTAAATAAATAATTAAAGTAAGTTTTTCCCGACCGTCTCGGCACGCTCGGTGTGCCAGTTTAATTCTGTTTACATTCCGCGCCCGGTTGCACCCTCTGTCGGTTAAGTGCTCTGAGCGGTGCTCAGCTTCGTCATATCTGCGATAAGTTCGATCGTTCTAATGCTGTTGCGATAAACTGAAGACTGGGCATGGCGCGTGTTTTCTGTGTATTTGAGATACGTTGGTTAATGTAGTATGTACCTAGTGTTTCATGTGGAGTTGTTACATGGAACAAGCGGACGTGCAGTCCAACTGCTGCTGTGGTCAATGTCGTCTATAATCGCTATATGAAACCAATCCGAATTAGATGCATTCAACATCTGGTGACCGGTACTTTAGTCCGAAAAATTATCGAAAATCCGAGCTCAATCTAGGCTTGCACCAAGCGGTCATTTTTTGACATCTCCCTCACACTCCTACCAACGTTAACGAAACTTTCAAGCATCGAAAACGTTACGCAAGGCTAATCCGAGTGTAATCTCCGATCTGGGATCACCGAGCGGTAACCGATCGCGGCGCAACCGGCCCCAGTGACGCAACCGTACTTGGAAATGTACGTATGATTCCACTTACTGGCTACGCGCCGGCTCACATGCGGTCGCATTTTTTCACACTCGCCGTATAATATGTTGTACGAAGATTTGAATCGTATACGCTCTCACTATTATGCGACCGCGTCATGTTTCCACCATGAAATGAGTGAGCTCACTCATTTCGAGTAAAAAGAAAGAGAAAGTATAGCTTTGCAATTAAGTATGATAAAAAGGGTTGACACTATTGCCTCTGCCACACATTTTAATGATAGGCCGATTTTCGGTGTCAGCGCGAATTTAACTATTCAAATCTTTGATGTTGTATTTATGTTGAAGTTTTCGCTGTTAGTCGTTTAGTGTGATTCGGTTATAGGGCAATCGTATTGTTTATGAAGAGTGTGAAGAAAAATGTTTTAGATAAGATGTTTTCTTGGTGAGCTGAGGCCATATTAGAAAAAGTTGGGTAAATAAGTTGGGTTTCCTTTATGCTCATTCTCAGCAATGCGTGTTGGGTTAGCAAAGTAATGCTTTTGCTCTATTGAAAATCTGATTATAGAAGACGTCTGTTACTTAGGAACTTGTAAACTAGATACATGCAAAAGAGATTTTTTTTTGAGACTACTAGCATGTAAATACAAACTAGTAATTCTGTAAACCCCTCTAGTTAACCTCCAAGATTTGTGTTAAAAGTGGCCTCATGTCAATAGTGCAATGGGGGAGTGAGGATCGAACCCACGACCTCTTGATCTTAAGACCGACATTAATAAAGCATAAAAATATTTAATCAAAACACTCAGTACACACATGTGAGACAGCGCTAATCCGGTTGCGTGCCTCGCCGGCGAGTGGGAGTCAGTCTTAATAAGCGGCTTATATACAATAATAGCGGTGCATTCGTCTTACAAATCGCCTTAATTCTCGACCTTATCGCCGCCACATACGGCGGGACGCCCGGCCTGACGCATACCTATTTATATGTTATGGCGGGTCACTAACAATTTCAACATTTCCAACATATGGAGCGATTTCAGGTGGAATGTAAGCCGACGCTAATGGTGCAGTTGTGGCTGAAATTGGAACGAGACATGTACTAGATCTCGGAGAAACAAACATTCTTATTTTGCACGAACCCGCTCCGTACTCGCCGTTTTTGTAAACTGTTTCCCTTCGCGCGGTCACTATGACGTGCTTAAATGCAGAATGCGTCTGTTAGTGAGCGGTTATTGTGTTAGTTAACCTTGCCTCAACTTAGCACCGCTTTAAATAAAGATATTGTTTACAAATCTCTCTACTTTGGAACTTTGTTTTGCTCTCGTTTGTTTGAACTCGTTTCTATCGAGTTCCATCGGATTTATGTTCGTAACTCTTGTACAAATTACTTAACGTCCAATATTATTTTCATGCATATGAAAAAGACTAAGTAGGATAATTTATATAACCTAAAACAAGAAAAAAAAATAACAAAAATAAAGCAAAGCGCGTTTATCACACGAGCACGGCGACATCCTCTGAGAATGACCAGGGCGGCAGAACTTCGCGGAGGTGTCTATAAATTATCGACGGCGACACCGCTAATGCAGCGGAGTGTCGCTGAGTGATAGCGCGCGATACACCGAGTGACGGTAAGTGCGATCGCTTGTAGCGCTGATACCGCTGCCTACACGTATGCCTGCTGGTGCCAGTACACGTTCGCTCATTACTTTTTGGTCCTTTAGGGACCAGGCCCCTAGATTCACTGCTGTGAGGGGAGTTCATTTGTGTTGATGTAACGTCAACTTGTGCTAAGTGTTGGCGAACAATACTAGAGGAACTCGTTGGCGTGATTATTTATTAATCAGCTACAATCCAAAGTAGGTGAATATCCAATGATCCAGATCCGTAGACAATAGCGGGATTCATGACAATGCTTTCCGTGTTTGACCATCGTTAGATAAGTAATTTTATCGCCTTCGTCTCAAGGATCTTGACAGCACTTATACTTGCGCGTTATCACAATGTAAAATAATGACAGAGTTAGCATGCGATGCTCTATCGTGCCAAGATCCTCGCTCCGCTATAACTCAAAAGCAGATCTGGCGCCGCGCGCTCGATATCCCACCTGCATCTGTGCGGAATCAAAAGATTTGCCATTATCATTTACCCGTGAGCGGACCGTATCCATAGCGTATCTTTTATCATTTCCACCGGGCCCGAACCCGGAGCAAATCCCTACATCCGGGGATCGGGACGGGATCCGGTAATCCCGGTTAATAACGCCTCGCAAGCCCCGCAGACATTTGATAATGGCGCATTAGAAAGTTATAATTGCCCGGTTATTATGACCAAGTGATTGCATCAGGAAACCGTTTGTTTTAATGCAACAGTGTATTATAGATGCTTTCGGTAGTAACTCAACGGATTATTTTACGTATAATTTAACTTTATTTTATGTATTCCTATGAAAATGTTGAAGTGATTTTCAATCATTTTTGGTCAGAACTAAGCTATCTAAACTACTGTGTGCTATAGAGTTTTAAATTCAAATTAAATTACTATTTAATACGATTTCTATTTACCTAAAATACTTTTACTTTTTAAATAGATCCGCACGAGAATAAATATGTCAAAATAACATAAGCTCAAAATCCCTAACATAAGTTGAAGACAGCTTCAAACACAATTTTCCCATAATTATCCTACACCATAACTATTACCCAATTTTGACATTTCCATCTTCCATCGTACCCTTACAAAGGGTGTGGAGAAAATCCCGTAAAATTCCCATACCGTCCCCTTCAGTATCAAGGCTCCGAAGATATAAAGGATTCGGCGGCTAATGATTCCACGGCGCTCATACCAAATCCTACCAATATGGAGTCTCCGGAATACCTGGAAGGGAAAATGGGAATGTTTCCCCTACGTGTTTAAGGAGAATATATCGTGTGTAACGAGAGAGAAAAACGTTGGAAAAATAAGGAGAACGTGCAAGGGAACGAAGCTTAGAGGAACTAAACTCTGTAATATGTCGTGAGTTTCTTGCTTGTAAAAATTATAATTAAAGTAAAGAGATTACATCTATATTATCACAGTTGTATGATGTTTGGAAAAAGATTCTCAGTACACGACTAGATCAGATAAACTGTGTGCGTATGTACATTTGTTTACACTACCACCTAAAAACAAGATTACACATAAACCGCCTCAGTAATGAAGATACACTCATAGATACTCACGATACATCACAGATAGTTTTCCGAGCTTTATCAAGCATCAAACAAGGCGTGTCCGCAAACAACGCAGTCGCATTTCACTATACAATTGCGTTCAGTCGTGTTTATGAGCTAAATTGTTACTAGGGGGCGCATTAACTTTTTTATCGTCGTGCCGTCTTTGATCTCCGCCCATCTGTTCGGATTTCGTCGTAAGGGCTGACCACACACGATCGTTTACGAATCGTAACGATTTTACAGCCAGACAAACAAACATGCGGTTCCTAGCAACGGTGTTACGTTCGTCGGGCTAAACGCTCCGCTATCAAAGGCGAACCGCCCAATTTCTTCGATTCCGACCACTGGGATACTGGGAACTGTTGTGAAAGTGCGGCCGCGTGGAAAGAATAACTCTTTTCATGTCCCGAATGTCATAACACGTCGCGTTTTCAGCGCGGCGGCTGGTGGACGTGTTGTAATATTTATTTGGCCAGATGATTTGATTCATCCGATCCATGGCGAAGTTGTCCAATATCGTAGTTTGGATTTCTGGTGTGGTTTGGATGATTAATGACTATAGTCTAGAATGTCGTTGAGGGATTTCTTGGAGTAACGAACGAAGAGTTATTCCAATTTAGTCAAGTTAGACTTGTCATTTGCAATTGACGTCATGATATACCTACCTACACCAAAAACAGAGAGGGATCGTTCACTGCAAAACAGTAGCTACACTCACATGCCAATCAGACAAGGAAACAATACAAATATGGCAGCCAAAGCTAGAATACGAGCCACTAGCAGCAGACTCCATTGCGAATACACGTGATTGCAATGACGTCGATATTTTCATTAAAAGCAACGCATCCCAATACAAAGCCGGGTGATTTATACTTGAACTCGGCAATAAAACGAAACTCGACTGGCGGTTGGACGTGAAATTTTCTATTTGGACGGACAAAGGGCACAATTAAAGAGCATTGTTCGAAGGGCGGGCGGTGTCGGGCGCGATTAGTTCATTATTATATCATTTTACGGCAACGGCGTACAATGCCTGTCACTGGAATATAGGAAACCTGCGCGTTTACTAGGATGAATCGTTCTGAAGCCGTTTGTGCAGCTCTTTGCACTTGTGATTGGCTGCTATTGCTATCAACGAGGAAGTAACCATTGTTGAGTCTTCATAATGTTTTGAGTCGTAAACTAAATTAAGCTCTTCACGTCTTAGCTTCACGTCTAGCTTTTAACAGTTATCCTATCATTGACTCTTTAACACTTAAAAAATGAGGAAGTTCTGTATTCGTTTGGTTACTTGCGTTATTTCTTAGATTAAGATGGAAAACTCTGAAAAGATCCACACCTATAAGTCTTAAACCTTAAAAATCTACAACTTAGTAATGTTTATTTAGAATAGTGTTATCTAAAACAAACTTTTCTCAAACGTTACGTGGCTATCAATAAAGCCGGTAAGCAGACAGTGTGTACAGATAGCGAAACAAAACTCCGTGGATTAGTAATCATATTTACACGTTCTTGCGTCCATAATCCTGAGAGCCAGATGCTATCAAATAATCTTTTTGTACCTAGCGTAGCACGTAACAATTAATACTTTAATTTAATTTTTATATCGCAGCCAATGTACACGAAGAGATAAAATTTAAGAGCTACCTACTTAGCGAATTAAGTTGCAATAATATAATGGTGAGATGAAAAATTATGACTATTATAAGCCAACGTGCGTCGGTGATACGTGTTCAAGAGAAAAGATTATACAAATAGTAGCAAATGTAACGGTTAGACAAAGCAGGCGGGCGTTCCTGGAAAGATGGTACCATCCTTTGATATCTCGCTCTAATAATAAATACAGTTGCCTTGGCGCTTTCGCCGTGCTCCAGACAATGTGTGATTTACACGAGATTCGGGACGAAGTGCATTTGCTTGTCGGCTTCTCAAAATCATTCCTGAAAATAGTTATTTATGGTGCCCAAACTATTTGTAGTGATTACATCTTTAATGATTCTAATAGTTGAGTTGTTGGAGATGAAAATGGAGGGAAAGGAATTAAAAACTCATTTTCAACAATTCAATTTGTACTTTGCTAAAAAGAACGCAGGACTGAATCCATATCAGTTTTAGTGCTTGAGATAATAATCACTGCTGATCTAGATACCTGCATCACCAATATAATAACCGCACGCGCTAGACGCTGACTAGCTTTTTACTAGTAGGCGGCAGAAATGACACCAATGATATTCATAACAAGTGATAACATCGAAAAAGAATAAAGCGAAGAAAACAAAAACAACACTGCACTTAATGATTCAAAACCCATCCTCGATATCTCAGTTCACACTGTTTTGCATGGTGACGCGGATCGAATAACAACACAACATACGGTTATAGATATTCACGTTTTTTTCAATGTGACGTCTGTTCCCATCGCCGTATCCCCTCCCGTGTTTACACAACCGCCATTTCACAACGCGTTAATTACTTTACGTGGAATACACGAATGTTTGCATAGTATATTATCTGGAGATTAGCCGACATTACGATGCTGTAAAGATAACCGCCTCGACTCCTAGTTTTCATTCCGTAAATGTTTGGCCTTCGTAACACTGGAATCTGATAAGCATATGTCTCACTTTATGATTGTCATAGGTTATGAAAAAGATCTGCTCGCCTTTGATGTAACGGCTTTACCGAGCAAACGGTGCTACTCTTTAAAGCACCGTCTAGTTATGTCGTCACTCGTTTCTTCATTTATTATTTTATCGCGCTGTTAGTCATATCCGAAATCATGTCGGTGCACGGATGAAATACATATATCGCGGTAAACATTAATAAAATAGTATCGTGTAATCTATTATACCGGTCGTCGCTAAGTGTCGACTAAATAACCAAGGTTCCGATATAATAGATGGGCTATGTTTAGTCTCCCTGTGCGGTGCCTTGTCGAATGGTCCATCAACCAGCAAGCTGTCCGAGCAATTACCAGGCGAGCATGGCGGCTCGGAGCTCGTTTATCCAGCTCTTTGATCTAGAGCCTAATTATTACATCAAGTGTGCAACGCTCATGACGCCCTGGTATTTCTGTTTCGTGTCGCGCTTTGATATATTTTGATGGCGGTCGACCGGCGTATGTGAAAATGCTAATTTTGTTGTTAATTGAAGTTCTTTTTTAGATTTTTGGAAATCGGTAGCTGTCAGTAGAATCGACCGGAAAGCGTTTTATAATTTCCATGGAAAGAAAAAAAGTACTTTAGAATTGAGAACAATAAATGTGCGTGAAGTGGATGACGTCAGCGATAATCAACGTGAGATCGGTGTCAACAATTCTAAAGATTGCTGCTACAAGCAAAATTTCCTGTAAAGACAACTAACTGTCTTCAAACCGCGAAAAGAGAATACGCCGCAGAAGCACCAGGGATGATCGTGGGCAGTAAAGCCGTGCTAATAAAGACGCGGGCATCGCATGTCGCGGCCAAAACGCTGGGCGGCGCTGCCCCGCCCATCCGGCTTCAGACGTGCGAACTCGGCCTTTAATGCTTTTTGCGTTTTACGGCCTCTCCGATATTGTTGCACAAATTAGTTTTGTAGACAATCGCGTGAGCCCGCGCGGGACCGTGCTGCGACGAACGGACTTTGATGAGTGTTATGCCAATTGTTGGCTTCATTTTTGGACTTGATGACTGCGAGTTCACTCTCCTATACTTACATTGAAGTTGAAGAAGAAGTATTATAGTGAAGTTGAACCTTTATAGTCTCCTTTGGAAAACGTTTTATAATTACAGACAGAATACGTCTGCGACCTTCTTTAATGAAAAGCTAGCAGACTAAAACGTGATTAGAAAACGTTTGAGAACTTTACGTTCTCGCTTTGAAAAATCTCAGAGAAATCTCAGAAAACCTATGCCCTCAACAGAGCATCCCATTTGTTACTAGACACATCGTCTTAATTTATATGGGTTAGTCACTAACTCACATGAAGACATACATACACACGTATTCTGATCGCGTCCATATAAGTAGATTTACGTTAATCTACCCATCGCAATTTCGATCCTACCTTTCGCAACGTGGCCCAGCGGCGCGCACGAAGGGCGCTAAGACCAGGAGCAGTCCTCCGGGGCATCTCACAAAATCCGCGTGCAAAGATAAATTGCTGCAAGCGGAGTTAATAGAAGAATAATGAAACAATTACCCGTATTGACGGTTGCGTGCGACCCCACGCCAGTACCGGGGGTGCATAGCGGAGCGCGCCCGAAAATAACTCTGATATACACTTCGCGTGCGCCCAACTATTACTGCCCCCCAGTATCCAATTTGGCACATTATCGGCGTTAGCATTGCATAGACAATAATAGGAAGATCGGTTCGTTCGCACCTTTTTTGTTATTTTAATCTCATTAAAATGTAGTTTCGGCAGTTCGCAGCATATGGCCGGACCGGGGTCGTCACGCCCGGCGGTCACGTGATCGGTCGGTGTGAATCGATTGTTTTTTTCACAGTTGGCGTGAATTATGGGTATTTGTTTACGTTAGGACCTTCACTGCATGCGAAAGAGATCTGCATGAACACACTTCAACTGTAAGAATCATCAGTCTAATACACTTGCAGCACCACAGGAAACACTCCTCATAGCATCATAATATCTCTAGGCATTGCTAAGAAGGAAGTTCAAGTCTAGTAACGTACTTGCTCGTTAAATTCACAATTAATCACTAAATACGCCTTTGTTTATAAATGGCCAGACACCAGACACGCCCCGACAGATCAGTCTAGACGGGTGTAACAAGTGTTAACTACGTAATACTTCTGAATATTAATATTAATACTGCGGAGATAAAATTATTTTCCCTCATCAAAAGTGACTTCTCAGTTTATTTGCGTCCAAAAACTCACTCTCTGCGGTTTGACGTAACATTTTTTCTAATGGAAAGAACCGAGAGTGTTATCGCGTAAGTAAATGTTGTCTATAGCCAAACGTCTCTGATCTCAGGAGCAACATCCGGCTTTATCTAATCTACGGTCAGTGTTTGTGAAGGCGAGATCAAATCCACTGAGATACGCACGCAGCCATCAAGACAACAAATGTCAAAAACGATGCCATATTTAATACACAATAAAAACTAAAATTGTTTAAAAAAATTAGAAAGGATAATGTTTGTCCGCGATTCGGCCATCTTGAATTTCGGTCCACAATATCGGTGACAGATAAAGATTGGCGCCATGTATGTTTGTTCGTGGCCTGTTACTTCCAGAACCGTGTATTACAAATGTCTAAGGTTATTTGTCATGTCACGAGAAAGCAAAATTGATACATTTACAACTAAGATACGCGTATGTTTTTTATAACATCTTTTTATCGCCAGCCTCTCCATATTGAGTGAAGTATATTTGTATAAGTAATTGTATTTGTCGCCTGTTATATATTTGTTAATCAATTTTAACTGGCCGAAAGGACCGTCAATAATGAATCTGTTAAACAGTAGTATACTATTATCTATACACATGGTGATCTATGGCTTCCTCCTCTTTAGCCTCTTCCCTGTTGCACGCTAACCGAGACACATGTGCTGTCTCTGGAGTTATTTTAATAAATAACAACCCACTACACAGATAACTTCAATTCTGATAGATTCATGTAACTTTTATCTATCTTTTATCTCTGCCAAAAAATATTGCAGCCGAAATCACGGACATTTACCAGTGTAGCTAGCAGATTGTTTTAGTCAGTAACCAACCGATAATTCTTATTTGAAATTCGTAAATTCATATAGCATTCGAAACAGCGACAACCAGTAATGAATAGTGACGTACCAGTTAGATATCGGTATTAATATCGATCTAATCGTTTTTGTAACGTAACTCGAGTATTGTCGCAACAGATTAAGCACTGTTGCTTGTTTGCCGAGCCCATTGACGTTCGAGTGGTTTTAAACAAACACCATTGAGCTGAGAACAGGAGACCTCTTGTGCACCCTCCCTCGGCAAATAACACCCACTGTATTTATTTAGAAAAGTCTAATCTCGCCGAGTGGTTTATCGCTGCATCCGGCATGCGAGCATCGCTACAAAAATGTGAGCGTTCTATGACAAATACGCTGTGTTGGCGTTTCTCACGGGGTTGGCCATTTATTCCGGTAGCGAAAATTTTTATTACGGGCCACTACGTGAAATAAATGTATTGGCCATTCCGATCCGAGTGTCGGGCCCTCATTAATTATAGAAACAAACACGTCTAATGCACGCGTCGACGCGTTTTTAAGTGGACGGCTGGATACGAAAATAAAATACAAATCTCGACGTTGTCTTACGCAAATAGGTAAGCCTGAAAGCCGGTTCGGAACAGCATTAATTAAAACGTGTGACACTCTCACACGACCGAATGTCGGATATCGGATCATTAGTCATCGGTTTCTATTTCCAATACTTGAAAGTTTTTCTGTGCTGAGACTATGCCAAAACTCGTGTCCCACGTAGCGGGCTGACTGTTAATTAATTTTAAGTGACGTACGTGAAAGTTGGAATTGATACCGCGCTCAAGGGCCGCGCAACAAAAGCTGGTAACACCGACTGTCAGTGCTTTGTCGCGTCGGTCGACTTTCCGTCATGTGACAGACGTCAAAAGATGAGCTAAAACTGTTTTCAATTTGGGATATTAATGATTTTTTTGTGAACGAGCGACGTGCAATTCAAAGAACACGAATTTTAAATGACAGTAAATTACCGCGATGCGACTCTGTACAAACAGACGAACGTCTAACATCGGCGTTCGGACATCGCCTATTTTTGACCGCCTCTTCTTTGACGTAAATACTTAATTCTTTTAGGCCTACACTGACGTGGCTTTACATATCGAACATTCAGTTCGACCATCGGAGTTTAAATCCGGAAAATACCTGTTAGACATTTTCCCAAGCGGGCTGCATGGTCACTGAATTTCCTCCTGTGATCACCGCTCACGTAGCCGTGCCGCAGAATAATTGGGTTCGCGCCTCCACGCCGCGCGATTCCGAACATCCCGAACGGACACAAATTAAATCCACAACCGAGTGTATCATAAATAAAACATAAAACACGAGCTGTAAGATACAATTTTGCTAAACTGTCCCCCCCATTAGTATGCTCCGTTCACGTCAAAATATTCAAATTGAATTGTGTTCCGTCATCGGAATACGAATAGGAAACGAATCGAGTCGGAATCGATTTAACAAGGTGTTAGTTTCGTGTCTGTTCATACGTAGTGAACAGGAGATTTGGTGTAGTTCACGATATGATACCGAGGGTAGATAGAGAATGTCTCAGTGTATGGAAATGTGTCCATTACCAAGCATTCAATCCGTAGTTCTACTGTTACATAGTTTGAACAAAATAAAAAGTTTTTCTTACTGTGGTTTCATTATTCTAGCCATACTGGTATTTTCTTTCGTTACTTTCGTTTTTTAATCTATCCTCCTTACAAGACTCCTTATAGAGCTGCGCTGTATTACAGGACGTCTTCCAAAATGACTTGCCTTTGGATACTACCAAAGGAAAAGCCACGGTCATAGCCAGTAGATCCTAGCGAGTCCGTCGATTGTAAACGTTGCATGTCATTAGTCAGTATACGCGTCACGCGACGTACGCAAGAATTTTTACTCGCGTTGCGTTTAGGCGTTGTTTCGGCTACTGCTTCACTCACGGCTTCATGGCTAGTAAGTACATTGCTAGTAAGTATTGCTCGCTCAGTGTGTTAACACCACAGAAACTACGGTTACCTAGACAGAAATGGTACGGATAGATGATTTCTAATTGCTTGATGAAACGCTTCCTAGTTTCTTCTTAGCAAAGAGATAGCAACTTCTCCTAACTTCTTCTACCTTCATAGTAATTTGAGAAGATCAATTCTTCTATAAGTGTTGAAAACTTCGTCCTAATGGATAGATTCAATGACCAATGTGCATGTCCTAAACTCATAGGAAACTTAAAGAATTTTCTTGAACTTAAAAAACAAGTCTCCTTTGAATACAAAAAAAAATTCATACGCATAAAAGGATCATGTCGGTAACAACATTGAAGTCGCATAATTACGACTACAAGTAGAATTCATAAGTTTACGGCTATCTCCCGATCTGCATATTTTCCCACGTTGCGTCTGTGTGGTCAAAGAAAAAATAGTCAACCTAGCCTAGGGATTATTGTAATGAATCAAAAAACTGCTATGAGAGAACCAGCAAACAATAAAATTTAATTAACACGTCATTTAGAAGATAAACGAAGTGCAGTTATGGCTTTCTTCAATAAAAACGAAATCTTACAAACAGGATATAAAAGAAGAGAATGAAGTTTTAAAAGAAGAGTATCCATATCTTCTGGTTCTGCTCACTAGGATCGAGCTACTAAAAATGAAAAATAATATAGCAAAGAAAAAAAGTATCAAAAAGTTGCCATTTCTCCTAGCAAGGATGGAGCTAATCAAAAATTACAAACAATAGAAAGAAAAATAATAATGAGAAGTATCTAAACATATCGAGCAAACCAGCGATGAGCTACTAGGCTCACACATTGTCTAGTGTTCGCACAATGAGGTGTGTTTTTAACCACTATTACGTCTTAAGGCCTCCGCCGTGCATATTGATGAGGCCAGCTTTTTACGAGGCTTACTCTATCAGATTTAGTAGAACAATAGTTGTTTTGTTTTATGCAAATGGCGCAGTAAGTAGTTAAATCATCTCGTTCATGTTTTTCGTATGTGTATTTTATGTTTTTTTTTTCTTGTTGAGAGCTGTTACTACATGCTACCTATGGGAATATCTCTATTGAAGTTAAACAGAAAAGGCTACAATTATTTAGAACATCTACTGGAACTTAGTTATTAATTAATATGTTTTAACAGATTTCTAGATGGACATCGTTGCTAAATTCTATGATAGGGCTCATTAATAACTCTTTTTTTAATTTCATTTGCATATGACATGTGGAACCAAAAACTAATCAGGCCGATAACCTGGTATTCTGGTTCCAATTATTCTTCGCAACGACTGGTTTTTATTTTCGGTAGTAACCAATGACAAAAGTAAGTACCTAATAGTCAATTTTTCTTTAGTCACTATCTCTATTTTTTTAGAGATATACATATTTATCTCTTTAATTTTCGGTTAAGCGTTATTACTGACATACCTAGAAAATAGTGATATACATACTTAATAGTCGTTTTTATGTTAGGTTTTTCTTAACTTAATTTACTGTAACTTTGTAAAAGACAAACTTTTTACATTTCACCAGTACTCGAGAATTCATTCAAATCAATAAAAACGTCGATGTCTCTAAAGCTTTAACTTTTAACGTAACTCGATTTCAAAATACATAAATTTGAAGTTTCAGCACTTATTCATGACTGACTCGGTTTTGCATAACACCCTCCGGACAATCGGCTAACAAAGTAACACTCGTCTGAAGTGTTATAGAGTGGTCTCAGATTCGATTACCGACTCCGTACCACATAAGTGTTATTGAGAAAATGTTAAAAAGTTCCCGCTTTATTTAATTAGCATACAACATTACGGATAGAGGACGTATCGTCAGAACGATAAGAAAATTGTGTTGTACCAACTCTCAGTCTCATTATTGTCAATTAAAGCTATAAGTATCTAACAATTGGTCTGATAAATCTGATGAGTGATCTGATAAGTGATCTGATGAATCTGATAGGTCTAGTGGAGCATAACCTAAAATCTATAATCTATCTAAAATGCACCTAACCACTGATAACTACTGATCTCCCATTATAGTACCTAGATAGAAATAAATCCTAGACTAGTTCATCCTAGGTTCATGAGACCTTAAACCACAAAGGTGAAACTCTAAAATTCTATTCTTTAGGGTATGATCAGTAAAGATCCCAAATCAGATTTTGCAGCATCATAACCGCATTTGGTACGATTCTGCATAACGGCCGGAGGGCGCAACAGAAATCTGCTAACAAAGTAACACTTGCGTGGAGTGGCGTCGAGTGGTCTCAGATTCGATTACCGACTAGTGCGGGGGCAACTCGGTTGAGGTTATTCGATTTGGGAACGATTACAATGCGACTGTTCGTTCGCGGTTTGGGGTAAGCGTTACATTGTAGGGTAGTTGGCTTTTTTATTTTTTATTCCTGATTTTTATTTTTTTTTACCGTAGGGTAAGTTGTTTTTTTATTTTTAATACCGTCTTTTCAAATATATTTTATTACCTCAAGGTAGTTTGAATATCTTATTTTTAATGCCTTATTTAAGTTTACAGGTATAGATGATGAATTTTCTCTTTGTCAGGCAAAATGTTAAGTTATTATAAATGATGACATGGCTGCTCCTTGTCATAGAAAATTCAAATTCATTGACAACGTATCATGTGATAATCTCTACGACACTGACTAACAATATTTATTATTTATTGAACATAACAACATACCTTAGCAATACAGAGTAATCTGCAATTGCAATAAAGTGCAATTTAATTTCTAGTATAAGAAACAATAGCACAGCTAACTATCACCCAAACATAAATCATTACGTCAAGGATAAGAATACAATAATGACATCACAACCAATTCAGCCGATACAATTTAGACACTAGTAAAAAAAACAAGGAAGAAACAACACACGACGACACGCCATAACGTAAATATCCGTCGTAGATTACAATAAATTACGCCGTAAACATTCAACACACATGAACGGGACGGATACTTGCTCCCTACAGCCCCTCAGGACCCTTCGACACTTTTAAGGGCCCATGAAGCAGATCGTAAAGTCT
>DWTF01000014.1:0-21883 GCA_018250225.1 Udranomia kikkawai
CCGATACTCTTGCGATTTGCGTCTTCATTTCAATTTTGCGACGCAGTTTTACTTCAACTAAAAGGTAGTTACTATCGTTGATTACACAATATAACGACATTTCCTTTTAAGATTGTTTGCCCATTGGTAGCTGCTACCCAGCTGGTGAGGGTTTCATCTGAGTATTTCATTTATTATTATTTATTTAAGTGAGGTCCTTTGTGAAGAACAGTGAACATTTTTTCTAACTATGAATATATTATACATAGTCGAATGTGAAGTTATTAAAATTTGACTAATTATCGTAATTAAGTTTGTAGTATAACTATCCAAATAATTCAATTTTCGTTAAAACACTTCAAATACTTGTTGCAAATACATATCGTAATCTGAATTGCTCATATATAACTATCCAGATTGATATTTTTATTTACCAACAAAGGATACATACCACCACTAATGTCACATCCCTATCGCGATTACAATTGTATAATTGTAGATAATATCCAAGTAGCACGTTTGTTGAACTTCCTTTCTAAAAGAACAGCGTGGACTGGTTGGTCTCGTTGACTGAGCACGGTACCTGCTGGGCGGCCCGGTACCCGGCAGCCCGGTACCGGTGCAGCGCACGCGCGACCCGTGAAGGTCTGCCTGTATCATATGTTTTCGTTCACTGTGCAAACTCAGCGCTCGTGACAATACCTGTTATGACTGCTTGCTTATTGCGACTCACTGCAGGATACACCGGCTATTACGGTCATGTGATCATTGCCCGTGTGCTCACTTCTTCATCCTGATCCATTTTTTTCGAGTTTCATATCTACATCCTCGGAGGCATGGTTTAAGTGTTGAGATCTACGATACAATCTTATCTCCTAATTAAGTAATAAAAAGAATCTAATCTCCCTTTTAATATAACATTAAAACGTGACAATTGCATATTATTGCATTACAAGAAAAAAAAATGCTGTCTCGGCAGCTGAGAGTACACTAGAGTTATAATTGTTTTGTTTTTGTTGTCCAATCTAAATCAAATTAATTAGTGTGCATATTTCACAACAACCGCTACACCATCCAAATAACCAGTAAAGAAAGTTAACTCGAAAAACTGCTCGGAACACAACAGGTGCAAGAGTTACAACCTATCATACGACGATTTATCTGCATTATTTATTCTAATCGGCCATAAACGATACCGCGATGAATGATAAACATCGCCGCTGTTTTGAGATGGAGTAACAGTAACCGGTGGGGAACTCAGTCCAACGCGGCAAATATGCGTGTGCATACTAATATGTTTATCAAGCAGCGCCATAAACAAATGAACCTGTTTTGATTCATATTTTTGGGATCATTAACATACTCGTTTACATTATTTTTTAAATTTCTTTTAATTGGATTAGAAATGGTAATATAATCTAAATGGAATGTGTTATATTTTAAAAGTACGCCACATCAGTTCTTCATCAAAGCAGCAGTGTTAGCAGTGCTTTGTTTAAACATTACAAGTAGGGTACAGCAAATACACTTATTCTCGTAAAACTTTTGAAACATTCGTTTGCGGTCTTTTTAACGTCTATATTTTTATTCTTGTCCTGTTTTTTGTTAATGTATCATTGCAATTTAACTTGATTGTAGACATTGTCTTATTTTATTCGACTTGAGGCGCTTATTCCTGCGATGTAATGTTCTTGACTTAATTCAATGTTAGTTCCCATCAAATCTACTACAAAGTAACTATGATATACATTTCATTGTATTATATGCTATATGACTAGTATACTGAAGGGTGTATTTTCAGTGACTCTTGGAAAACGCAAAATTGCTCATAATTCATTTAATTACACTGCCTGTTGGCGCTATTTCTTATTCAGCGAAGGAGAATGGGAATGAGTGGGAATTGAATTATAGAAAATGCACCCCACATTGTACATTGGTAGTAAAATAAGGTATATTGTTGCCCTTTTCTTGCATAAATTCTTGTATAAATTTTCATTCATTGTTTTAACTCTATTCGCGACTCCATTAGTTCTTGATTCTTGAATCCACAAATTTGAAAATGGTATCTTCATATTTGAGCAGAATATGAAACAGTGTGTAAATAAATAGTTCTTTTGCATTTACAATGTTATAATTGTTAATACGGTAGTGAGTGGCTGATATGGCACCAACGTTGTTAACAAACCATTGAATATTGTTGTTTAACTTACTACTTACGTGGGGCATTCTTTGTTTACTGACAACATTACACCACACCATACACCAACCATCGTTTATCACACTTAAGTAATAATAGGTTTGCCTTAAACGTTTCTACTTATAACACTAATGGCAGTTTTAAGAGACCGTTCTAATTTTTATCTATTAATGGCAACAAATCACTATAGCCTTTTTATATTAGTACCTTATTAAAAAACTAGTTGTTGCCACTTTTTGGCGTCTTTAGAATAGTGTTAAATAATCCTTAATTTTACTTGGTTTCAGTATGTTTGTACAAAAAGTTCAATCAATATTTATATATTTTTTAAGAATAAGTAGAGATTTATAGATATTCTTACTTTTGTGAGTTTTACCTACACTGTATTTCTACTAGATACAAGTCATTCATAAAAATTAGACGTGGGCGCAAGCGAGTCCTGTGCGTAAACTTGTCACACAATAAATCACACATACATATCTACATATTTAGTTAATGTATTCTCTTAAGGCTTCCATTAGACTTAACAAGATAAATGACTGTAAATATATTTTAGCACGATAAGAAGACATCAGCTACTCCGTCTCAGCGAACAAAATCTATTAGTTCATAATTATGAATCAAACAGATAAACACTGCCAAAATATTAAAAACCCAAGTTGTTTAACGACTCGGCGTGTTTGGATATAAAAAAATATGACTTATTTGCGGTCCCAAAGACATCCGCGCCAAATATGGCTGCTCGTGAGCTCCGGTTGTTTGCTTTTTGTGTTGGCCGCGGCAATTGCACGGCGCCGACTGTTCCAATCTTTGCATAGGTGGTCGTAAAATCCTAAAATACTGAATATGACCTAATGTATTTTCACTTGCACATCATTAATTACCAATATTTAATACTCTCGTATTCAGTTTGCAAGGAAGTGACAAGATGTGGGAATAATAAAATCCAAACACAACTTTTGTCTAGTACGTACTAGCGTTTTTGCAGTATCTCCTAAACCTCAGCAGCCCGAGTACGATCTCAAATAAAGATATTTCGATCGTGTACCAAGATAAGGGAGGTCAGAGAGTCGTAATATCGCCTCCATAAAGGCTGTATAGCGCACTGTAAAGACATAACGATAGGCATAACGAGATTATGCAAACGTTGGCGCGCCGTCCGCGGTCCAGCCTCCACCTTACCGGTTGAACTTGATCAAGGATTAGTAAAACGGAATGGAAACTATTTTTTAATTTAGTTACATATCGATGCGTATTTAATGTGTTGTTTGTGTCTGCGAAGCTAATAATTAACTCATCAGTGAAGTTACTGTCTGACATATTTTTAGAGCGAAGAAAATACGAAGAAGCAATTAAAACCTTCTTTGTTGAAATGTTTTAAAAAAAGTAATACTTGATTACGTTTATAGCACGATTGTGTTCTTTTTTTAGAATTTTGTTTCCGTTTTGCAGCTTAAGGGCATGACACTCAAAATATATTGTTTATTTTAATAGTGGTACCAAAATCTACGGTCCTAATTGGTTTATTATATTTGAAATTAAGGTTGTTGGCCCAACTGCAGTATTGGCGCGTTTGGCCAAGATCGGCGCAGTATTAAGAGTTAAAGACAAAACCTGGCCGGGTCGTCCGCAAACCAGTTTAATGGCAGCCCGTGCGCGGGTACCGCAGCCCGCGAGCGCAGCGCCGGGAACCGATATAATGCTCTTAAAATATTCCCATTACCGCTTCCATGGCTATAAATAGACGGGAAATATTGTATCCGAGATGGAAGGTTATTTTATCAATAATAGCCTATTATGGAGCCTTGAGAAAGCTGCGAATCGGATGAATAAATCTTGTGCCCGGTGGAGGGTGCTTTTCAATAGAAATGTCGCGAAAACGATATCAAGCGGTTGTCTTTTGATCTTATCGCGTTTCTTATGAGCGTGAGTTATGATTCATATGAATTTCTGTTATCAGTACAATCTATCTTTTATACGACTTGCAATCCTGGGCACGCACCTTGTATTCGTTGCGAGCGTTAAAACTCACGCTTTTATTGATAAATTCCTGACGAATCTTCTTCTACGAATTTATCATTTTAATTGATTCATTCGCTATATTACTTCGAAAAGCGCATGCTCTAAATTCGATCATTGAGGATATTTAAACATTGTATATGACTAATGAATATAACTTCAATAATTCACGGTATGAAGATTTCATTTAATTCATCAGAAAATTTACCGTCGTCATATCCAGGATAAATGCTATTTTATTATTAACTCAAAGCAATTAGTATTTTATTTATTTATTTATTAATTTTGTACACAAAAATAATCATTACAATTGGTATTAATAGAGCAATGTACTTACAAAGGTTATGGTTAAGGTATGTAGTAATACGGTAACGGTTAGTGTAGTTTTGTTTTTTGTCTTTGTTGCCTAGTGTTTGCGCGCTGGACTGGACCAAATTACTAGATTTAAACACCCAAATGCATGACATGCACATTTATTACTTTTTTTAATGCGTATTCTCCTTCTTCCTCTGGTATTCATTTTTAGTAAACTAGAGTGTTTCATAGTTCATATCTAAATATTGTAGATTTAACTATTTAATAGTAATCTATTAGGCTAACTTCCCTTTTTTCCACTGAGATCTTCTCTCTTTTTACTCTGGTTTGAAAAGTGTCATGAATAGCGACAATAATCGATGCAACTAATCCTTATTAGATTTAAATATTTACAATTAAGATTAGCAACAGGCATTTATATTTTACCCAGCGCTTAGTGACGTAAGATCGTGATTTACCGGAAGTCCTCTTGATAATTACTCTTGGAAGCATAATAATGTATTTAAATATCTGTTTGTTATTCGTCGAAGAGCGACTATTGATTTTTTATCTCACCTTCCCACGCAATCCACTTGGTATTAGTTGAGATTATAAGGTGGAGATAAATCTTAGCCGTTATGTACAATTATCCAAAACAGTCTAACACAGTCCCCTGCTTTTTAGTGACCGGCTTGCAGACTAAAAGGTAAAATGACGTGATCTTATCCTTGCCAATGTCCAAAAAGTGCAAGAAGAAGTCCAAGCCCAACGGACGAACATAAATGGGTCAAACGATTAATATTATAAACATATCGCCAGTCTAGTGCGTCGGTTAGCGATAGGTAACCAAAACATAAGAGTACTAATTTGTCAGCGTCGACTCGAATTAGCGAACAATCGATCAGTCGCCTTGGAGTCGGTGGGCGACTCAGCTCCGCAGACTACGCGGCTATGAGGCTCTCATTCAAGGAGTTTCGAATGATGAGTAATGACTCGAACGTCACATCAGGTCTTTAATTCGCTCTTTCACTTTCTATAAAAATGAGAACGACTAAAGTGATCCTAATGCACGAGATTAGGATTCTCTCTATTCATTTATTGTGCTGTCGTCATTACCCCACTTTAATGGAGATATCGTTTTTTTATTAGAAAATTTATTTTGAAAAATTGAGTTTTGATTTTGTATGGTGTTTTTTTCTTTGCCTTAAACGTTTTTTATTTAAAAACTAATCTTAAGTAACACGCTTTATTCTATTGGTTCCTGTAACCGTGATAATGACAATATCCGGCAATTTAATGTTGACGTAATCCGTAAGTGCGACTTAGGACATAGATTTATCTCATAAAACTAATCTGAGTAAATCGTTTTGCCACATTCTTACGTAAGCTAGCTCGGTCATTTCTATACGTGGCTAGCGCTACCTACATAGACCCATAAATCGTAAACAGGAAAAATGATATTGTTTCGTGTATTCATATCGTAAATCTTAATGCACATACAGAACAATATGCACTTCTTCAAACATTTTTTTTTCAATAGTAATTTTTATAATAGCATTTTTGGATTTTTTCCAAAAACCATATCTAACATATTTTACAGTAGGCAGAGAGAAAAAAAATACTGACAATAAAATTCTTCAAATGCCTGTGCTTATCTTGTTTTTACTGTTTAGTCCTAGATTGTTTACACCACAACTTCGATAGCGAAACTCAAAATTCTCATATCCGTCTCCACAAAGTCGGCACTCACTTTCCGTCAAGTGAATGAAGCGCACGCAGGCCGCATGTCCACGCGGCGTGTGTGGAATAGTGATGACATCTCCCATCCGCGTGGATAGTGAAAGCCGGCGGAATTCACCCCGATTTTCCCTTTTACGCCGCGCATCCTCCATGATCGATGTGGAAACGGCGCTTAAGCCTAATGCGGCCGTGGAAAAGCGGGTTACGCGGCAAATTACTTGTTAGAGTAACGTGATGTCGCTCAAATGATTGCGTGTGTCTGCTTTTTTATGTACCTACGTCTTGTTGGAAGTTAAAGTACGTTTGCTAGGCCGGTATATGCTCGATGGGCCAATATCAGAATGTCGTCAGAAGCTCTTTATTTGTTTAATTTATATGTCTTATATTTCATGACTTGCATTAAAATTAACGCGACCAACAAAAATTAATATGCTTTTTTTAGAATTTGTTACTTACATAAACATGCTACTTATTCTGTGATACTATTTATTCTGTGATATTTAATTGACGCCAATAATTATCACTTTACGGCTTACGGAAAATGAAGAGCCTTTTAAAACCTCTATTAAACTTGAGGTCACACATGCCAAAAACTTGGAGCGATTGCGATAACATTATATCACACGTTTAAACAACTACTTACGTGCTCACACGCAATTTGTTAAAATGATTACAAAAACATAATTGGTTCTCAACGTAGCGGAAAATATAGGTAATATCCACGGGTGTAGTTATAAAAATAGATTGAATATAATTAATTATAGTATCATTGATTAGTCATATTGGATTGGATAGCCTTCCGTGGGCAGCGAGGCGCGATGGCGCGTGGCGGCCGCCGCGTGTGAAGTATCCTTAATGCTAGGGAGACCATCCGTGCTTCGTTAGACTGGACAGCTTAGCATCTTAAATATCAGTTTATTTAATATTGTTTTAAATGATTTTAATTTATTTATGTGTACCCAGTGCAACACAGATCTCACATGCAATTATACAAATGCCAGTCTATTTCAATATGTCTATAAAGTACAGTACAAATATAATAAAATCGCTTTGTTTAATTTCTTTGAATGAACTAGTAATATATATCTTTGTTGTATCACTTAAAAGCTTAGCTAATGTGTAAGATCCTTAGCACAAGTTCATTTTCTTAATTATTTTATTGACCGGAAACTCTGAGAATACATAAAGCACCCAAACGAACATGAAGTCCTGTATTTACTGCAGTGAAACATGTTGAGCGTGCAGTCACAGCTCACCGAAGAAACAACGATCATACCGATACATGTTATATGTATAACGCCGGGACCACGAATGTTTTCACAGATTAAACAGCTGACAGACAAGACCTAAAATATTTTAGCATAAATCCCTCGCGTTCTGACCTATTAATTATTTTTGTATTAATTTTATCATTACTTTATAACTAGTTATCAATCCAGGATTTCATAAGTTTAAACTTTTACATCTACAAATCTATAATTAAATCATGTTGTCGTAATTAATTATGTATTAACTGTGATATGCTTTTATTATTGTGAGAAAAGCTGCTAGTTGAATTTAATGATAACTTTTAATTCAGCAAACAAAATACGAAAGCATGATCCACAAACCTACATAATAATGACACGTTAATGTAATTGAAAGTTTAAAAATTTCATCTCAAACGTGTCGCACGGTATCGCCACCGAATGAATTATCGTCCTGATAGGATCTGTCGAACAGTTGTACCGTAGCAACCGTTTACTAACACAGCCACCGGTAACGTTCGCACAGTTAAGTACTCATTTTAATTTAATGGTAAAATTTTAATACGAAAGTGATTTCTTTTTAATGTGTCTTATAACTGTTTTATTAATGCCAATGTTGTTAATAAACGGTAGTTGTTACTTTTATTAACAACATGGAAACCATATATTTCTGACATTTCTATATAGCTTTAAAGCACAAATTCCGCACGTACATTTATATATTTGTTTTTAGAACTTACAACATCCCGTTGTTTTACTCCGTTAAAACTTTCTCTGGAAGACTTAAATTTCATAGGCATCAATATTCATGAAATACTCTTTGACGATCGCTCAATCCCGGGTTCAAGGGCTGCAGAGGCTCGCGTGCGGACGCACCGCAACACAACCTTCATTTAAATGAAATTAAATGCAATACATCACCATCGCATGTCGCTCGCATTTCTACCTTTTCAGTGCTCTGCATCTTCAATTTATCATCTTAATTTTGGGTTCGATGACTCATTCTAAATATTATATTGGTTAAGAGGCTAAAAGATTTGTGTTTATCCTCAAATTGTGTAGAACTTACCTTTGATTAACACCTACAAACTAAATGGAAAGTACAGCGATAATACATATTATTCAAATTAAATCAAGGAACATTTTTAATGCGTGAATCATTTTCTAAAGAACTCACACACGGGTTCGTATTACGCACACTTTACTGTTAAATTCCTGGTCGTGGTGTCATGGAAGTGCCTGTTTGTGTACCAGGTACCAGGTAAAGGATGTCAGCGTGTTTTTAGTCTACTTAAACTTAATCAATTAATCTTATAGTCTTTTTTGTCAGTTCTGGTACAAAAGCTATGCCATACTGACATAACAGTATTTTAGAATCTCGTTTTTTGGTTATTTTTGCGCCACGGCGCATAATGTACACAGGAAGCCGAAAGTCGTGTTTGTTTCAACTTTAAATTTACGTTTCCTAAATTAACACCTTACGGTCAAGTTTATTGCACCGTATCGAAGAGTATTCATACTTTGTAGTATGCGTACCTTTTAGGATTTCTTGTGATTGGTCAGTTTTAGAGATATACATGCATACACATTGGCTATATCTTATTCAAGGTATTGGAGAGCATATGTTTTTGGTCCTATTCTATTCTGACATAAATTCGGCACATCTTTACGAAACAATTGCTCTTAATGCTTACCAGAAGTACAAGACTCCTTGCTATAACCTGATCAAAGCTGTTTAAAACATACTTGTATGTGGAATGTAGAGAGGAAAACTTCTTAAATTAAAGGCGTGGAAGGCATTTAGTGGACACATTAGTTGTATTCGTAAATACTGTGTTATCTGGTTATTTCTACACTTTGTGGCTCACACCTCTTAATCAGCGGTCTTACGATTACCTAAGCGGGTGAGATATGGCTGACAGGCACTCATTATCTGACGTCACCAAGTGTCATTCGTTATCCTGCGGCTATTAGACAACACTGGAACAGTTTCACAAGAATTTAACTACTTAACAAGTGTCATCGCGCGATAGTCGTAGATCAAAGATTTTACTAATTACATGTTAAGAAGTAGGTATATGCATATCTAGTAGTGGTTAAACAATGTTCGATCCACATGAGGGTTTGAAGGCATTCGACAAACCAGTTGACGATTGTGTTTTCACAATTCGTGTTAGCACAGCGTGGCGTGCTGCAGTCCTGTGAGGCATAGAGAAGGGTATCCATTTAGTTTATTACTTGTCTGGTTGTAACTCTTTTTAATATTCGTCGATCTTTGAATATCAGCAATTGCTGCATTTATGCATACATGTGCGATTAATCAAGCAATTAAATCAAATACCTACATGATAAACATCTTTTTAATTGACATAAATAAATCGAGCAAACGAGTACTTTTCTTAACAGCCAATGTAATGTTTTCTGTGGAAATATTCAGTCACCGTCGCCATAGTACGCTCGGTCCCGCGTTAATGTGTTTATTAAATGGCCCGATTGTGGTGCAGTCGAGAGAAGACCATATAAGGGCGCGTATACTATGCAGGACAAGGGCGGCGGGGTGGCGAGGCCGGCCAGATATGGATGCGACCTTAGCGCCATATGGCTGCCCAATTTAAGCTCTGCTCCACACATAACATGCAAGTAATGGGCCTTTAAGGCAACAAAAAATTCAATGATTCAACCCTGAGCTGATATTTATTATTGGAACAATTCAATTTAGGTCAAGAGTGTGTTCTTGGTTTCCAAATCATTTCTTTCACTATATTTATTTTCATTTCTATGCATTCAAAATAATAATAACATAGTTATAACGAGCGAGTGATAAGTATTTTTTCGATACTTACTTAGTATTGGTTTACGATTTTATCAATCTGGTATAGACTTAATTGTGTAACTTTACAGTAAAATAGACATTTATCACGACAAGGGGTCTATATTGATATATGCATAGTAAAATATTCCGCAGCGTTAGTATTCCGAAGTAATTGGCGATCCTTGAAGAATAATTGTGACGAGCTGCAATTATATCAACTGGATGAGTTGTCGTCGCCAACACATATTAATTCAGCGTGTAACGATATTAAGGACACTGTCGAGCATTTGCGAATGATGTTTTGATTTAGCAATACATTTTTGTTGTATTGAGTATTGTAAAAGTTTATATCTGAATATATTTATTATTCAATACGAAATACCTTTTTCGGTTGTGTGAATAGTTCGGCTGCTATGTGTGTAGAAAATTCTATTCATTGTATTTTCTAACTTTTGTTGATAAAAAAAACTAATCTGTTCTTATGGTATCTTAAGAAGAATCTCATGATAAAGCTATTGCTTTATGAAATTAAGTTTAAAACTTTCATTTAAATTGTTGTTACTCAAAATCTAAATCAATTTACACTCATTAGGTACAAATATAGAATTGAGGCAGGGTCCATTACCAGAGTTTATAGAAGAGATGAAGAGTTTATACAATTAATGAAAAAAGTAAAGCTTTCTAAATTTAATAATAAATTCATTTCATTCATTCGCATTTTGAACTACTTTATTTATCTAATTGATCAATTATTGTTCATTTTTATTTATAACATTTCTTTATATGATTCCAGTATGTCTGAAGGAGACGTATCCTTGATACGGGACGAGGACGTGTTGCGTCGTATGGTAAGATTTTACCTATTTCTTTTTTTATAACATTGAGGTAGCAAATGAGAGTGCAGTCCACCTAATATTGAGTGGTCACTGCCGCCCATGAACTATAATCAACCCAAGAAAGTAAGCAAGTTCTTAGCCCCCTGAGGACTAAGTTGGAATGTCTCGATTACGGGAGACACTCTTACCGCATCCTTCAAACTAGAACACAGCAACAAGAACACTGCTGTTACAGGGCATGCTAGGTGTGGCGGTGGTGGCCTCCGCAGTTGAACTACGAAAAGTTTTACCACTTTAAAATTACTTTTTTTGTTTTATTTTATTTTATTTAGAAAAGTGTTTGACAATGTGCAAATTTTCTTGTATTTATCGACATACTAATGTTTCGAGGACTCATTTAATTTAATTCGTCGGTGTATATTTAAAGAATTTTTCCTCATTAAATATGGTTCTTTATAAAGTTATTGATCTAGATTTTTCATATTTACTTTAAACGTTTTAATAACTGTTTCCAGTGGCAACAGACGGAAGACTTCTCCCGCAAGAAAGAGATCCGCGCGCACATGTACCGGCTTCGCGAGGAGCGCCTGCGCAACCTCTACTCCCCGGAGCCCGGCGCCGAGGGGAAAGGTACTACCACTTCCACCAACTCACTCTTTCCCTCTACTTATTGTTTGTACTAGTTTTCACTAGAATATACGACCCACTGCAACCAAATTTTACCGATATCCTTCGTCAAAAAGGTACAAGGTACTTCAAACCCCCACTCCCACTTAAACCAACTCTATTATCTCTATCATAATTACTATATTCATTATGCACTCAGAGCATGTTACAGTAGATTGTACTTTGTATAAAGTTTAATAGTCGTTATTTATTTCATTTATTGTGTGCTGCTATTTATATAATAGTAAATATCGCGCCCGCAATAAACAACTGTGTTGTCAATAATATTTTAATCCTAAGTACGCGGTTCTGTCTGTAGTTAGAAAGAGCTTATTAGTTAGAAATAACTAAAGTACTTGCAGTAGAATCTATGCTTGTTATTTCACTATGCTTGTAAGACGATATAACTTTTCAAGAATTCAACATAATATGAGATTGTAAAACAATATCGGTAAGTTTACAAATATTTGAAACAGGCAAATTATTAAGTTGATGTTTATTTCATACCCAACTCAAGACATTTAATTAATACCTTTGAAGAGGACCGATGCAATTATTGATATTTAATTCCTTTATTTTATTACTTAAACACCACTCAACAATTTCATTCAACTATTTATGATATTGTTCACTTACGTTCGTTTATTTCAGCAATAATTGAATGTTGAATTGAATCTGTTAGAGTAGTTATACACATTTTGACAGGTTGTGAGTTCACATCAACGCAGGGACATGTGAAGTCATTCGCGGACCAGAGCTTCCAGTCGATGAAGAGTAAGGAAGTGCGCGACGCAGGCTCCCCGCCCAAGGAGTTCTCGTACCGCGGCCAAGGTGCCTACTGCACGTCTTCACCGACTTTAACCTAACCGAACTAACGCCTATTAACCAGTAACAACAGCCCGAGCGATCATAAGCCCAACTTGACGAGTGCCAATCCTTTACAGATCTGAAGGAGCTATCGAATGCTGGGTGGAATGTGGAATCTGAGAATAGGACTACCGATGACGGCCATACCCAAGTGAAGTCCGTTCAAGCTAACATTGAGGGTAAATATGACGTGGAAGGCGGCAGGGGCCAATTCGCAGCCATCGATCAACATAAGCAAGCGGTCACTGAGTATGACGATGGCAACACTAGTGTGAAACGAAACGAAAGCTCTTCTAATACTGCCGCACACGAGCAGGTGGTACGCAAGACGGACGATGGAACTCAGTTTTCGTCGACGACGAGTTCGTCGACGTCTACTTCAAAGTTCCAAAAAATCTCTTCGACCAACGAATCAGTGCCATATGTAACCAATAATAATAACGACTATGATCTATCTCGACGAACTTCTTATGATTCTAACCGTAACGAGGAAGTGACTTCGAGGCGGATAACACAGACTAATGATTATGAACAAAACTTGAGAAACGACTATGAACACGGCGAAGTAGTCTCAAGAAAAGTCGAATATCCTGATGATAATACTAAAGTGGTTGTTGAAACGAGGCGTCTCCCTGACGGCACCAAAGTGACTAGCACCCGACGAGAGTTTCGTGCACCCATTGTACAAAGTAGCAGATCAGAGCAGCACTTGCAAGAATCTAGGAGTGAGAGTAAATCTTCATTATACACAACAACACAAAAACGATCTAACATCAATGAATCATCGTCAACAACGACTCGGGAAACGATTGATAATGCTAGCAACATTGTTGATACACAGAGAGTGATGGACGATTTCGAGTTCAAGAAGAAATGTGACACCGAACATATGATAAATAAGAACGAAGATTATGCTCAATCAACGCAATATCGTTTAAATAATCAAAAATATGAGAATAAAACCAACGATGCAACTTATCAGGAAGTAATTTCATCCCATGAAAATAAAAATACACGTCGTAATGAGACCCAGATTTTAAAAGACAATGAAGAGCGCGTGCAAAATGTCAGGCGTGACAGCAAGCGTGAAGAAATTTTTGAACGAAAGATAAGTTCTGATCAATACCAGACTACGTACCAAGCCGACTTTACCCAGAAAAAGATTAGTAACGATTGGAGCCCGACCCACCAGGCTTGGGCAAGCACCCTCAGATCGGATACTCCAACAAGACCATCCACAAGAGCGTCATCGCCAGGGAGCAAAACATTTAGATCTAGTAATTCTTCTTTGAGAAGCAGTGTTAGTCCTGATAAGAATTTGAGAAAGCCGCCTAGTCGCAGTGGAAGTCCTAATAAAGTAGATAGGTTTTCCCCAACTCGCACTATCTCAGATAGATATTCTAGTACTCACTCAGCACATTCTGTGACTGAAATAAAAACCAACACATATAATAGTCCAGATCGTCGCCCTTCACATGCTAAATCTCCAACAAGACCTACACCCAGCCCAGATAGAAAACATGATAACACTTTTCGCTCAAGACCGAGTATCAGTCCAGAAAAACGATTACAGAGTCCATATGATAGATCTCCTGGTAGTCCTGATAGAAAACCTCAACGAATGGACAATGCTCCACTTCACCCGCGAGCAAGTTCACCGATTAAACCACGTGATAACCAAGCAAGCAAGTTGACACCAACACGTTCAAGTCCAAGTCCAGACAGGAATGTCGTATCTGAAAAGTGTCTTCCTGGTGGTAAATACGCTCGTCATTCTCCAGACCGGTCAAGTCCAATGAAAGAGACCCACGAGACTACTGCTAGATCTAAGAAAAGTCCAGAAAGAAAACCAGGATTTTCTCCAGAAAATATTTCCTCTGATGCTATACCAAAGCATCCACGTGATTCATCTCCATCGAAATCTCCAACCAGACCTAAAGATACAAGTCCCGAGAATAGATCTTCACCAAAAGGAAAGAAAAATGTTAAAGATAATGATCAAGATGAAACCCCTGCATACATGAAACCTACTGCTGCCAGCAAACCAAAATTACCATCTGACCATTCCTACAGGTCTCCATCTCCATCAAAACAAAAAACTTCTCAAAGTCCAGATCGAAGACAACACGAACCAAATATCAGTAAGATTAAAGAAGACCACTACAAATTTATCGATGAGGAAACGAAAATGTACACTCGAACTAATGCACTGGTTTCAAAAACTACACAAGAGATCTCTACCAACAAAAAATCTAAACTTCCTATTGGTGGGACTATTGATATTGAACCAGATGTTAATTATCCAAGAACATGCCCATCCTTAGTTAAACAGTCTCCAAGTCCCGATTCACCAGATCCTAATGAAACAGAATACACTAAAGGAGCAGACCACTCTGAATTACCATTATCAGTAATAAATTCATCTCTGCGAAAAAAATCGCCTAGCCCCGATAAACAAACAACTCGTCAATTTGTATCTCCGACAAGAAAAAGTCCAGCAAAAGACGTACGACAATCACCGAAGCATGAAGAACCTAAAACTGACAAGAATAGTCCCTCAAGAGGTTCCTCTCCAACAAAGAAACATGACTCACCATATTCTAGCCGTGACTCACGTTCTACTTCGCCAAAAGTACCACTAAAAAGAGATACACCGAGCCCAGACAAAAACATTAATAATAAAAATCTCTCTTCATCCAAACAAATATCTGAAAAAATCACTACTTCGTCGATACAATCAGAATCTAAAACGATATTAAGAAAAGGTTCCCCTAGTCCCACAAGAGGATCTTCGCCTACTAAGAAAAGTCCAACTAGATGCGTTCCTGATTCTACTCGACCGAAATCACCGGTCGATATAAATCGCTCAGTGAAATCACCAAGTCCTAACAAATACCCTTCTAGGGAAACATCGCCGTACAAAAAATCCCCTAATGAAGGTTCAATCCCAACAGTGCTTGCTAATAGTTCTAAACCTAAAAAGGATGTTCCAAATGCAAATAGAGATTTATCCCCGAATAGAAAGGATTCAGTGAGAAAAACTGAAATTAATCAAGTTGACACTACAACTATCACGGATATAAAGCAATTTGATAAGAGTTTGTCAAGAAATTCACTACCGATAAGAAAAAGTCCTGGTAAGGATACCACTGACTTTGTCCGACCTGAGACAGGAAATAAATCTCACCCAGTTGTGAGAAATACTTCACGATCTCCATCTCCAAATAAAGTTCAATTAAAGGACATAAGTCACACAACTTACGAGAAACAAGAAAAAACTATTAAAATGACTAAATCAAATATAACAGAGAATGTGACCAAAGAGCACCATGATACTAATGTCACAACAGATGATTTTATTCGGAGAACAGATTCATCTAGCCGAGAAACTTCTCCATCTAAATTTGGAACTTACAACAAATCACAAAGATTAAAAAATGAACAAGACACGAAAGTTAAAAATACAGAAATTGAAGCAAATTCTACCAAGACGCAACCACTTTCGAGTATGATGTCCACAAAAATAACATCTCAAGAAATTACTACTACAAAAAACGTAGCAAATCAGCAAACAACAGATTTTCTAAATATTGAGCGGAAAGTCGAGGAAAAAAATAAAAACGTCACCACTAAACAACGTCCGAAGCAACTTGTGACTCCGTCTACAAGTCCTACTAGGAAACCAAAAGTTGCAGAAACAGAACCTTCAACTGGTCAAAGTTCTCCAACAACATCAGTTAGTGGATTTGTGTACTTTAGTTCTCCTCGCCCTGAGAAGACAACTGATTTGGATGAACATGAATTTGATAGCGACGATAATGTCGGCAATACTGAAATCAATAAAAGCACTGAGATTATAAAGCTAGATAGATCGAAGTCTCCATCTAAAATACCTTGTAGATCTCCTTCGCCAGAAAGGAGACCAAATAAAGATAATCTTCCAAGAAAAAGTTCTTTAAAAAAACCTTCTGTAGATAATAGCCAGGTTTCGCCTACGGAGAAACCTCCATCCAGTTTTTCAGTCTCACCCATGATTGAGTCAAAAGATTTCCTAGAAAAACAACCTGATAAGAAATCAGACGAACTTCCTAAATCGTCACCGAAAGCAAAACCTCCACTTGAAAGGCGCGAAACATACGAAGAACGATGTCGGAAAATACTTGGTATGTCTGACGAGACAACTACTGAAACGACTACCGTAACTAATGTGGAGCAAACGCATTTTAAAAATTCTGATTCTAATGCAAGCTCACCTAGCGTATCACCATGTCGTAGTCCAGCGCCTTATGAAGAATCTCTCCGTAAAGATTCCAAATCCAATTTTGCGTCAACCGTAAAAGATTTCTTGAAAAAAGAACGTGAAGATGTTACTGACTCTACGGGATATTATGATCGTCAATCAACAGAACCCACAAAGAAAATACCAGAAACTAAATCAAGGGAAACATCACCAACTAAAATAAAACAAACTGTACCTGTTTCTAAAAATGTCACTGAATTTGATTCTTCAGAGACATCTGTTAAAAATAATGAATTTGAAAAAAACAAAGAAACAATCATAAGATCAGAGAGTAAACAATCTTCTCGTCAAAGTCCGGAACGAAAACCAAAAGATCAAACATCTCCTAAGAGACCACATTCTATGCCTAATGCAATCCAAATAAATATAAATAATAATAAATCTTTTACCAAAAACGACTCACCCAAGGAAAACCGTCCCGGAAACCCTAATCAACCGTCAGTACTCAATGTAGGTAATACTCCCTCTGAATTACCTGTTAAACCTTCTATGCCAAAACAAAACATTGCGATGTCGTCTACTGAATACGACGTAACCCAAACTACAGAGAATATTCAACAGGATATTGTGGCAGATGTAATTGAAGACGAATTTATAACTCCACGATCCTCGTTATCGCCTGCTCGTAAGGTTCCCAAAGAACCAGATCAATTAACTACTTCTGCAGGAATGGACAAACAAACAAGTAAACTAATTAAAATAATTGACTCAAATACACAGTTCATTAGAACTGAAAAAG
Source organism: Udranomia kikkawai (assembly GCA_018250225.1). NCBI lineage: Eukaryota > Metazoa > Arthropoda > Insecta > Lepidoptera > Hesperiidae > Udranomia > Udranomia kikkawai. Next base: position 17,697 of record DWTF01000014.1, read on the forward strand.
ATCAAGATGTTCTTAATAAAGACCAAAAAACTTTAAGAAAAGATTCTCCGATCCAAAATAGTAAAACGTCCAGCCGTGAAAATAGTCCTGACAAAGTTGGTAAAAACCCAGCCAGCTTACATGACTTGAAAATGACAACTCAAATGAAGACAAATAAAGTTCAAACAATCGCATCAGATACTGTTACAGAAATAACCACAATTAACGTTTTAAACAAAGAAGATACGATACATATAGATAAAAATAAGGGCGATAAACAAAGAGAACCTAAAGTTTCAAGTAAACCCCCGTCGAGAAATGTTTCTCCGACTAAGAAAACTAATCCATACACTAAACCCGATAATCCTGAATCTCCTTCCAAACCGCGAAGTATTTCGCCCAAAAAACATGCGACGTCTATTGATAGACCTCAATCCCCACAAACGCCAAAGACAAGTGGCACCAAGACAAAAGATCCAATCCCGTCACATATTCGAAAACCATCCCCTAGCCCCACATCGCCTACAAGAGCCGATAAAACAATAGAAAAGATTTCACCAGATTCCAAGAGAATTATAAGTGCAACAAAACAGAATAGTTTTTCAAAAATTGCTACAAATAAGATTACTTCAAAATCTACGTCGAGCACTGTTAATAAAATAGTGGAATCAGACACAAAGTCAGTATCCACGCCTAAGGGAATTAATAAAGAAAATATGAATCCCAAAAAGGATTCACCAGATTCAAAAGTTATTCGCACAACTAGTGATATTACACTCAAAACTAAAAAGATAACATCCCAGAGAATTAAATCGAGGCCTGAAATACAAGTGAGTGATATGTCCACAACGAAAGCTGTAAAGCAAATCCCAACAACAACAAAAGGACAAAAACCACTAGGGAGAGATTCCCAAGTTAAGTTTCCTCCAAGCAAACCTAAATCGGCCACAGCGTTGAATACATCTATGGAAGACGATGATATTATAATTGATGTACAACAAGCAAAATCATCCAGAGAAAATTCTCCAGATCGCATCTGCCCTACACCTGTCGGATTCTTAGAAGATATTGGTACTCCCAGATTCCCGGATGAAGTAAATGAACCCGATGATGAATTTAACAAACGTGCTCATCATACCATACATGAATCCGAATCGATTGTAGATGATATTGTTGAGATATGTGAAGATGAGGAACTATTCGTTAAAAGAACTGACGGTGACCATATTGACCTACTCAATGTAAACGAGAAAGTAACTAAATTCGGTAACAAAATAGATACGATAAACAAAACTAAAGATACTTCTGCTCGATTTACGGACGTGGAGAGGAAAGTTCACTCTGATTTTTCTGATGATACTGAAAAAATAAAATCAGATGAATGTTTATTATCCGTTTCAGAAAAAGTGAACAAATTTGCAAAGGGTCCACATGGAACTAAAGATAATAGAAGTCCTTCTCGTAATATTTCAGACGAGTATGACAAAAATACAATTTATCAGGATGATTATACTAAGTTAAGCGTTAATGATAAAGCTCATTTATTCGTTGAAACAGCTGAAAATGTGAAGCTGTCTAAACCGAAACCAGCGCAAAAAATTGAACGTCCTGATTTCAGTGACATTGACGATTCTCTTAAAAGCGATGATTGTTTACTAAGTGTATCTGATAAAGTTAATAAATTCGTCAAAACAGCCGAACAGTTTTTGAATGAAACACATGATGTAGAAGAAAAGGAGAAAAGAATAAAAGAAGAACATGATAAAATCATGAAGAAAATTGTTGATGATACTGACGATGAATTAGCGCTTAAAAGATCCATGCCTGATAATGTCCATGGAAATTCCGATAAATGTGGCGGACCTCCAAGTCGGGATTCATTTATAAAGGAAAATTCAACATCACAAACAAAACCAAGGGACTATGCGAATTCTAATCTTAAGTCTGCTGATCGCAGTCCTTCAGTAAAAATTACAACTTTGCGCAGTAGTGAAGCTGTTAAGAAGGCCAAAGCTTTATTTGAAAATATTGCATCCACTACTCAAAAAACAAAAGATACTACATATTCAAAAACTACAAAGTTAACTGATATAGGAGTTATTAAGAAATCGCCTAAAACCGATTCTACAATTGCCTTGCATCCTTCTTTAGAGGACGGTTCTATCACTCTAACTAATCTTGACAGTGATTTAGACGAAACTGTAACCAAGGACCATTGCGTACATAATACATTTAGTAAACTTCAGCAAACTGTGCGTGATAATGATGAAAAAGTATATAGTAGCCCGGCGCGATTTAGAGCACATTCGCCTGAAATTTCTAGAACAAAGTCGCCTCTGCGCCAAGCAGGTGAAACGACTACAACTACTAAAACTGTTTTGTCTCGTTATTCTACTACAGAACGCGCCGAATCTCCTAAGCAAATGCGACCTGAACAAGAAAAACCGGATAAACATGAAAAAGTTCCTGGTTACTTACGTCCGACAAAAACCAGCCAAATAAAGGAGGAATCAAAGACATCAGAAATTACTGACATTGAAGTTAGCAGCAGACGCGGTAGTGGCAAATTTGGCGTAGAATTAAGAAGAACTAGCGTGGAAAGATCGACTGTAAGCAGTGAACGTCGTCGCAGTAGTATGGAGCACCACCAGCCCTGCATTGAAGACATCTTCGACTTGGACCTTCTAGAACAAATGGTCAGTAAAATCACTTGCATGACTATTCTTATAGTTTTTATATTTTTCTTATATGTATACAAACTACATTGACTCTTGTCTACTTTTCAGTTGGAAAAGGTCGTAGGCTACGAGCAAAGACGACGTATAAGGGCTCAAATACGAGTCGCAAAAAAGAAATTGGAAACTGATCAAATTGATTCTACTACATTTTCAAGAACTACCAAGCTTGGCACTACGAGGGTAACCAAAACCAAGTCTCCGGACCGTCCGCCTACAAGGTCTCCGGAAAGGCACGTCAAATCATCGCCTCATAAAACCTTCTCTCCAGACAGGCAATCCACGACGAGATCCACTCCGCAAAAAATATTGGTTACAGATCACCACAATAAGTCATTACCTGATCGCGTGGAACCAACCAAGCCTGTCTTAAATGGCCATGGGAAAGAACCTAATAAGCTATTGGCCGATAGACGTCAGAGACCTCATAGCCCTGAAAAACCTATATTAAGATCAGTCCCGAAAAGTCCAGTTCGTCCCCATAGTCCCGAAAAGAAGACCAGGCCTCTTTCACCAACTAAAACCATTTCTTCTAAATCAAAAGCGAATCGCTTTAACGAGTATGCTTCGGCATACATGAAAAAGGTGGGATTGAATGATTCTGATAAATTAAAATTCTCTGATACAAAGACCAAAAAGATAACAGAGGACAAAAACAAACGAGTAACAGAACATCGTACTGTGGAATCTCGGCAAACTACGACTGTGTCGAAGAGTGCATACGAGCGAACCACGTCCAAAGACACTGCAGAGCTTGTGCACTTAAATGGCAAGCGATCGCCTTCGCCTGAGAAAAAACATAGCCCAGAAAGAACGGCGCAAAGTCCGGAACGAAAAATTCATATTTCAGAACGTAAGCCTCAAAGTCCCGAACGAAAAGCTCAAAGCCCTGAACGTAAACTTCAAAGTCAGGAACGTAAACAACAAAGTCCTGAACGTAAACCCCAAAGCCCTGAACGTAAGCATCTTAGTCCTGATAGGACAGTAGTGCCAGAGTTCAAGCGCCAGAAATCAGATACTGCGAGTAAAAAAGAGGTACTCGTCAAAACTGTGTTTGATATTGAAAAGAAGATACCCCAAAAGCAACAACAGGACGAAAAACCATCGTGGGTGACGAACAGGAATCTAAAAAAGATCACATCAGAGACGCGTACGTTTAGCACAAAAAAAATTGATGCAGATAAACCTAAGTATAGGGCTTCCAGCCCTTCAAAGGTCATCTCGAAACCTATTGACGTGATTACGTCAAGCTACGGTCCTGGGCCCTTAGACGCTGATGGAAGACCTCTCTTCGGTATCAAGGCGCTTAGAAATGGAGCGACGAATTATCAAGGTATGTATTTGAATTATGAATCACATGACGTGCATTTTAATGTATGAACAGTTGCCTCGTATCACTTTATCAAGTAAGCGCATGCGACTTTCCATACATTCATGTATTGTTCTATCAGATAAAAATATCGGTGTGTCTTT
>DWTF01000015.1:0-21775 GCA_018250225.1 Udranomia kikkawai
GTATCGATAATTGCAATTGGAGATAATGGTAACAATAACATCATTTGTTACCTTATTAGAGATTAATAGATAGAGTCCTATCAATGTGAGTAAGCCTTTTGATTTGGATGTATTCGGTAATAATATTGTGTATTACGAAATAAATAGGGTTGGGAGACGATAAGCGAGGACAGAAAGCGGTTCGGTTATACAGGGGATCGTCGCGACTAAGCTTCGAGAACCCTTTTTTCCGTCTTCGCAAATCGTCGGAGATTAAGCCAGAGAGCTCACACCTTTTCTCCGATATTTTTTGCGGTTTAACCGCGGGCAAAACCTTGTGATACAAAATGTTTTGCGTCAATCAATAGCCTGTTGGAAGATAAACTCGTTTGCCTATAATTGGTGTTTCCAGCTTTAAATAAATGAAAACAAATATTTATTCGCAAATGAACAGCATTGAACCTGTAGGGTTTCAGTTTCGGTAATAGCTGTTCGGTTTGTCGATCAGTGCAGACTTTGTGTTGATATTTCGTTTAAAAATATAATAGCGGTTAACACTATCTGTCTTTTTATTAATTGTTTTGATTGATTGATTCACAGATATATTTTTTTATCATCAATCACTATTTTTGTGTTAGCCTTTTAAGGAAGATGAATTCTTGTATACAGTTCACCTGATGGTAAGTGGTTAGTGCCGCCCATGGACATCTGTAGCAAAACTAAGACAGCATCAAAGTTATTTCTTAGGTCAACTACAAATCTGCTATCCCTGAGGACTAAGTTGAAACGCCTCGGTTTAATTATTTATTTCTTTTATATTTTAAATTTCATATGTAATCACATATCCACCACATAGGTTCTACAGCAGCAAGTTTACCGCCGTCTATGTATTGAAAGTTATATCTTCATTATCCATGATTATTATACAAAAAAATCATCTTGATGAAACTATGAATTACATATTCGGTAAATACTCACATATCGTTGACAAATTGCTTCAGATTTATTCCGCACGAGATAAAAGAAAGCGGGTGTTCAAGCACGTAACGGAAAAACCGAGTCACAGAAAGCATTTGTTTATCTCCATTTTGATATTCAGTGCCATTGTTTTTGACGTCGAATGAAAAAATTGCATTGTAAACATTTAGAGAAAATCTTTTTATACGCGACGAGGGAACGTAAAAGTTTGTTCGTTTCAAATTCAATATATTATGGCGAGCGTGCTCTCGTTCAGCCGACACCGAAACTCACTCGAGCGTTGCTTACAGAAAATTTATTGTTTTTCTAAGAAAATTTTCTTAGCACAATGCGGCATCGGTACCAGGAAAAGGGTTGCGAGAAACTTAATGATATCCCGACTACTGCGCCCTCTGCCGCCAGCTGAATGTACTTGTTGGTGACCATCGACTACAGGTAGGACCTTGTTGCAGCACTTGTAATAAAAATACAATTTTTTTTTTTGGTGGTAAAAGAGGCAAATGATGTTAATGCTCAGGAGACTAGGTATTTTCGTACAGAACTGGAATTCTATTTGTGAATTTGTACATATACTTATTAAAAACAAAAAGACGAAATTTTTAGCACTTAAGTTAAGCGAATGATTCCTATCCCTACTAATATTATAAATGTGAATGTTTGTTTTTTACGCTTTCACGTTTTGACGTGAATGACCACTCAACCAATTATCATGAAACTTTCATCTTTTTATCACATATTCTTAGAGGTATTAAAAGGGACATAGGATACTTTTATTTAAAATATGTATTCGCAATACAAAGCCAAAAGAAAATTTAAAATGGTCTGACACGAAACTTTTATATAACAGACCAAATTCCACGCGAGTGAAGCCATAGGACAATGCTAGTATTATCATACTTACAGGTTGTACTTGAAATTGCTAATTTTTTAAAAGTATTATATTACCTACCTTTGCATCTTTCTTTAAGAGACATGTAAACTTAATTTACATTGCTTGACATGTAAACCTCCCTTAGCTGAGGGTACTCACACTCAGCTCTCAGCGCAAAACTTATGTAGCCTATGACCAAAGGTCTATAGACCTATATCATGACAAAGTATTTACAAAAAGGGACCATACGCCAACGGCAATTTCAAGATAAAGTCTTTTATCGGACACATAATAACGTTCTGTGAAAAATCGTTAGCCCGTGCTCACGTCGCGGGGACACGTGCGCGCAAGGCACTCCTGAGACTGATCCTTCCTTCTGCTTAGATTAAATTTGTTCCTATAAAAATGTGTCCTCCAGTCGATAACGTCGAAAATGTGCAGATGTCGCCGGGCAGTGTATGAAGCTCGCGATAGGGTTCGCGACGTGCCGAGCCTACTGACGCCCGGGACCGCTATCCCGATCACATTCCTGGTTGAATAGAAAAAATAAAATAGAACTGCTGAATCTTAGCTCATTCGGCTGCGACGAATAATGTTCTCCGATAAAATAGAATCCGGATAACGGATACCTATTTCACACCAAATAACCTGCCCACGTACTGTTAATGAGGTATAAAATAGAGTAAGTCACCTCCTCTGGACCAAGCGTTTTATTTTGTAACGCTCACGAAAATAGCCAAATCAACGGCGAAATAAGTAGACTTCGGAGTTTTTGCATTAAAAAAGAATTAAGGCGAGCACTCTGACAAAAGTTTTATTTTGCGATCATGAACGAAAACTTGTACATTTAGCTATGAAAAATGCGAATCACTTTGAAGGAGAGAATCCAATCAATATTTAAAGCATAGAAAGTTGAAATCGGAGAACTTTTTATTCAAGTTTTAAGTCCGAGGAATAAATTATAGTATTTATTCTTGAGACTTCAATTTTTGAAACAAATAACAAGACATAAATAATAACTTTAAAGCTATTTTAAAGTAATGAACAGTCAAAGTACTTTCTTAATTAAAAGTTAATACAGTGATGATGCTTCATTAATATCTTGTAGCAGCATCACATTTCAATAAGGTTTTAAAGTCGATGAATTTTGGTCGCATGAAAATGATCAGGAATTCCGTTTGTCCGTTACATGAAACATTTAAATTAAATCCACATAACGCATGATGCCTAGTTGGTTATCTTTTTGTGTTAAAGTTAGTAAGCCTTCCTATGAGTAATACCTAATAATTTATACGATAAATATTCAAAGTTTCTTCTATATTAAAGTAAATTTACAAATTATCTGTATAGTGAATACTGAATATGAAATAAACATAAGGTAGAACCAAGAGCTGTAACTAGTGGAACAATATAATGAATGAAATAATTTTTCTATTGTATACCGAATTTTAAAAAGTAAACATAAAAAAGAAAACAAAGAAATAAAGAAGCAAATCGACCTCTTTAAAATATTTTAATACATTCCTGTGTTTGTAAACGGATGGAGCTGTCTTCTTAGCTTGAGCCGTCAATTAGATTACTGTGGGTTAGCCGCCAACGAGGCCATTGTTTAGTTTAGCGAGGTTCGGCCGGCAACAATGCCTTCGTCCTTCGATAATGCTTGCAGCCTGAACGATCAATCTTTGGGCTATTACGATGTTTTAGCGCCTTGATGTATTGTTTCAAGTTCAATAAAGTTTTGATGAATTTTCTCGTGTTCTCGCCAAGCCTTTGTTAAATTGAGGCGTCGGTTATTGATGAATAATTTGACGGCTAAGTAATGTTTTTGTAATTATTCACGGCCTGATGTTGGGAACATCGTTATTCTAATAGAAATATTGAGATTTATTCAGTGATTTTGTACTTTATTTAAGTAGGTATCTTAGATTAAACGATAGATGTAAGTAATTTTAATCTTTTGCTCCAGATTACTAACTTATCTTAACCCTTTTTAAGACGTACTTTACGGATACGATAAAACATAACACGTTTGTAAAGCAGTTTTGTACGTTTCCTGCTCACACGGAATGGTCGACAGAGCTTGATACACGTGCACCGATCCTAAGAACAATAATATTTCATCCGTGCGCCATGATTCGCCGCTTAGCGCGATAGGGAAATCGTAAATTTAGAGTAAGAATTTTCTTCATAGTCTTTTAAAAAGTTTCTACAACACACGTATTCGAACAGAGGCGGCAATGCGAGGCCAAATGGCAACGAATTGTAACGCCATCCGTTCCTGTAGACACCCCCTACTTTTCAAATTTTCTTTCACAATAAGACGAGGTAATACGCGTTTTATTGGATCGTTTCTTCTTTCAAATAAAATGGAATTGTTGTTACACGAAAATGTATTTATAGCGCGCTAGGTATGTGAGAATCGCTATCATTTAAATACAGAAATATCAAGAGGGTGGTTTGATAAAACACATACGCCCGTAAATCGTCTTTTGTGTTTTATTGATTTCTTTCAGTCGCGCTCATCGAAATTGAATTCACGTGAGTTTGAATATTTGAAATGAGCATCTAGGTGATGATAAGGTGTTGAAATTTCAACAATAAATTTTATATGGTTTTAACTACACATATTTCATTGGCTTTAACTACAAATATTTATTTTTATTTCTTATAGTTTATTTTAGGTTTTTTTTAGTATAGGTTCTCATATTTATTACATTTTCACTAGGTTAAACCTTAAATTGATATATAAAGAAATGGAGATCTAAATGAATCTGAGTTCCTTAAAATGTAGTCGTGATCGTACCAGACGAATCCTCCAGCTTAGAATAACTAACTAGCGCACCTGAATAGCGTTAACCTCAATTTAGTCTATATTAAGGCATTTACCGTCTATGATGTTGTCAGGACAATCTTATGCCGCTTGCAGATAATACAAAATAGACCGAGCAAAGTTCAAATGTAGCATATAGGTCAGAGTAACTGATAGCTGACATGATACCTCATGCAGTGTCAGTTCAGATTTGCATCTGCATAATGTCAACAAAAATACCATTTGAAATGCCTAGCGGAAAATACGTCAATAACAACGAAGAAGAAAGCAAAATGAACGAGAATCCGTAGGTAATAAACGTTGTCGAAACGTTGCATTTTTCGAAATGCCAGTAGAAGAGGGTTTTGGAGGCTCAATATAAGAGTGGACGGATTTTTCATGGATTTCTTGTGCAGTTAATATTTTCTATTAGGAAAGATGTACAGAATACGTAATTAAGTAAAATAATATTCTTCATTCATGCACCTGATACTCTGATTATATTTGTTGGTAACGCAAGGTAATTAACTATAAGCAGACTATGGATATCAGACATTTGTCGAGATTCATCGGATATCCTTAGAATTCAAGCACTGAATGCAATTAATGCACAGTACCATCGGCGGTACACACTCTGCCTACTCATAAAAACCCAACCCTGCTTGCTAATTATACACACACGTGAATGACGTGTTGCGATAAAATCGGAAATTGTTAAAGTCAAACATGTCGCGCTTCGAATTTAAAAGCGTCCGATTGGAGCGTTATTGCATAGATTTTTTGAATAGCGCCATTTTACGGAATCGTATAAAGATGTAGCGCTGTCTGGATGAAAAACGATACTTGAAAATAGAGGCAAACGTCGAACGATGTAGGTACGGCACGGCGTACCAGCGTTCCGTTGTAGTCTGCGGTCGTGCGCCCTGACAGATCCATGAATCGTGTGGGCGGATACACGATAGACTTTTCAATGGAGTATTTGTTTTAGAACAAAACTATTTTTTCGTCAGTGACGAAAACAATCGACTAGCGAGTATCTTGCGAATGAATACTAAAACTGTATAGCAATAAAATTTTATCGTTATAAACTACTTTGAAGTGAATCTGTTCCTTTATAAAGCTTATGTTTTATGTTTACCGTTAAACGTATTGAAAAGAAATAATCCGTTCATGTGATTTTGGAATTTAATGCTTGAATATTGCAAATTTTCGATAACAAAATAATACACGTTTATTGGATTCAAAACTGCTTTGTAGTTTTCCGCTAGATTAGCTAACTAAAATGAAATTTTAATTTTCAATTTCTCTACCATGCTGCGAATTGAAACATTGTGTATTGGTGAAACAATATTTCCGATGCAGGTACGCCTGAAACAAATTTCCTGACGATTGATATGTATATAAGAATTTGAATTTTCGTATTCATAATACCTTATTATACGGCTACATTTTGCTCTATGTATATATAGCGCAGTTACTAAATTAGAGCAACTGGCTAGACTTCTAAAGTATACTAAACTGTATCGGATAATTATCTCAATTTGATGTATTGATCTTAAGTAGACTACATTTTCTGTATGCAACTGATCGAATCGATCCAGATTAGGGCTTAGAACCTTTTTTGTACGACTCTTACAACTTTTAGAACTCTTTATAATGTTCACAGCATGATCAAATTTTCTATACGCATGAAACTTAGATTATCTTGAGCTAAAATTCCAAAATATAATATAAATATAGTTCTTAAAAGTGTTGTAGACAAAGTGACAAGTGACATCGTCGCTGCTTCGGATGACACACAATACTTTCAAGAAATTTCATCTCGCGCCAGGGAGTGCATATTTTATCTTCCAGATTTCTTACACTCGCAAGCAAAGTTGGACACAAACAAAAATATTAAGGTTATGAAGGTATTTTGAGAAAATATTTCGGTGACATTGTTGTTATATTTTGTAGAAGTTGCAGTCCTTTTGTCACTTGGTCAAACATTCTTGTGAGAGATATTGATCGTTCATAAGAGATCTCAATAACATTTATCAATGAAGATGTTTGCTTACAGATTAATTATAAATTCACTTACAAACAAATCGTCCTTTGTAAATAAATTTCTAATTCTTTTGAGAAATAAAAGTCTTAAACCAGTTTTTTTGACTAATGCTTGTAATAAAAATAAAATGTCAATATGAAAACAAATTATTCCTATTTTCGATCTATTTCTGTCTAAATCTTACTGTATAGAAATAATACAAAAATAGTCCATGGTACTTAGAAACATTGTAATGCATGGAATTGAAATACCGCGTTCGATTTGAAAATGTCGAGATAAAGACATCAATCACTCGTACCTGAGAACATTCAATTCTCGGGCGAATATAGCCAGATGAGAAAATAAAACTTTGCGAAACATATAATCGATTACGTTGAGCCAAATTGGCGTTTTGCTGAAAATGTATTATGAATTCTGCGAATACTTTAACGATTATGATCATTTCGAAACATCTCCAGTTAGTTTACAATTACATATTATAATTCAGGACGTGCTTTTGATAGTCGAATCGTTTCACTTTTGTACTTTATTTTTTATGCATTATAAAAAGTAGATATAGTAATAAAACTGACTTACTATGATAACACTAGCTTTTTAACAAATTTATACAACATAATTGAAATCACTGTTTCCTACTTTAGCTTGCACTGTGTTGCAGAAGGTAGAGTCTTCCCTATATATATTTCCGATATACTATGGTTAAATACGTTGAGACTCAGAGAAGAACAGTAGTTTTTATGCCGAAAATCAAGGAGGTGGATTGTCTTAGGATATTTTATTTTAATTTTGAGGTAGCAAAGGGTTATGCAGCCCACCTGATGGTAAATGGTCACTGCCGCCCATGGAGACTTATAGTCAACCTAAGACAGGATTGAAGTTCTTTCTTAGGTCAGCTACCGTTGCGTTGCTACTCCTGAGGACTAAGTTGGAACGCCTCGGTTAAACATGTCTCGCTGACCACACCCTTCAAACAAGAACACAGCAGCATAAACACTGCTGTTATAAGGCAAAAGTAGATATGGTGGTGGTGCTTCCGGAATCGAAACATCTAAAAAGTTCTACCACCTTCAAATCTATTTCCTCTATTTACTTCAGATCGGACAGAGCTACGGGCAAAAGCTAGAAAAATATAAATAATTATAATACAGATGTAAACAAATCATTTATTGCGCACCGAGAACCAGTTTGTAATAGGTATTAGTGAGTAAATCACCCCTCGTTCGCTCACTGACCTTGCTTAACGGTGGTAGAATCCTGGCATAGATTTATTTTATTCATCGCAATTTACATAAAATCGTGTTCAGATAAGTAAAAACATTTCCTTTTTTTAAATACGTGTTTATCTAATTATCTAGAAAATAAGAATTTATGTAGTACGAGATTTTACCAGTGAAATAATTTCTACCACTTTACATCACTTAACTGATAAATGAAATCAGCATTTGATTACCTACATCGATATCGTAGTAAACTACGTGTAATATTATACATTTACTGAGAAGTAAATTTATGCCGTAATTGTGTTATTTGACGAAGCGAGTTACATATACAGTAATAATATTCTCCTTGTTGGAGATTTATTCTAGTCCGTAAAAAAATTGCTGCTAGACATATTTTATAATGAGGCGCCGCCGTAGAATAGGCAAAATCTATAAGCTGTTCTAACTCCACCCGAAACTGTGGGCATTTGCAAATATACTCACCACTCGTTTTAAAGACCTATTTTAGTTTTGTTTACATAAAATAAAAGAGAATTTACAATAAGGAATATTTTATTGTGAGGCACCGCCGCCTATTTTGCAATAGGCAGGATATAAGCCGTTCTAACTATACACGAGAGGGTCATGCACCGGACATTTGCCTCAAACCTGCAAAAACACTCACCACTCGCATTGTTCGAGATTTTTAATGTAAATGGTATAAAGGAATATTTCTTATTAGATATGTATATTTCATTCATTCACTCGTTTTAAAGACTTCTAGTTTTTAACATAACGCAAAAGAAAATATGCTATTAGAAATATTGTGAGGCACCGCCGCAAAATAGGCAGGCTATAAGCCGTTCTAACTGCACACGAAAGAGTTGTGCACCGGACATTTGCGTCAAATCTGCAAAAATACTCACCACTCGTGTTGGAGAGCCGCCCGAACTAAAAAGCTGCGAGTGCATCCGCGTGCTTATTGCTTTATTATGCAGTGCCATGACGGAGCTCTGAGCATGAACGAACTGTTGTTTTGTTTTCTAAGCTTTTCACATTGATTTATGAAGTTCTTTTAACCTTTCAACCGGCTACTGAATTGTGTGTGCTTTCTAGCCGAGTTCCTAGTTGAGTGATTGTGTGTTCAGTGATAATTATGTGAGAAAATGAATGGTGATATTTATGCTTTTTTAAAATTTTCATATCTATTTTTGACTCCAAAGTAGAATTCTTGTTTTAAATTCTTAGTACTTAGGTTTCTCATTGTAAGTGACAATGTTTAAACCGATATGAAAGAAAAGATGTATTCTTATAAAAAGTTAAAAAATATATGACATATTCAAAACTTATTTTTTTTTAATTTTTAATTTGATAATGTCTTAAAAAGATTATCGCTGAGACGTTAATATATCGAGGCGTTTCCGTGCGATCCGATTTGTGTACCTGTTCAATTTATTTCACACGTCATTAATATCGTGATGGATTTCGAAGCTGTCCCTAACGATACATGAAATATTCTCACTCATTAAATCTCGTGCCGCGAGAGTGGAGTGCCAGCGAGGGCTCTCATTCAATCACTTTCAAATAAATATACGATTTCGTACGACAGTGTTCGCCAATTAATTCGTGTATCAGTGATGATAAGTGCGAGGTGACTATCTTCCGTATTGTTCGTATTTATTTAGTTTATAATATCTTTAAATTAAAATGTTAAAAGGAATACAAAGAAGTAAGTAAACGGCGTGGATGCTGACAGACAAACACAAGAGTTTCTTCGTCTTGCTTAAAAGTATATAGAGATTTATTTTAGTCTTGTTTGGGTAATAGTTCGGATACTACGGAAATAGGATACGGATAGCCTACACTAACGACCTGTTTTTTTTTTTACTTTAAAAAAGTCAGATGTATAGGTATTATATACAAAAGAACATAAACTAATCAAAGTGTATATGAAAAATATGATGATTCATGTAGATACCTATTTTTATCGGAACTGCAACTCGAGTCTCAGAACTCAAATTTACAATTCAATAGAAACTGCACAAGGCTTTGCATGCCAATACGTCCATTTGGGGCACACACGATCGACATCCCAATTGAAAGATGAATGAAATCATGCAACTACGAAATTCACTTCAATCACACACAGAAACTTTATAAAAAAGAACCTTGGCTGTGTTTACACGCTGAATGCGAGAAACTAGAACGTTCTCTGAATTGTAACACGGTGACATAGTACTGTAATTACAGTACACGTACATACTCGCGCTAACGTATGAATAAAACATTAAGAGTGAAAGTCTCGCTGTACGTCAGCGAAACCCCAAAAATCGGGAGCTAATCAATTAGAATGAACAGGACATTGGACAGCGACTGCCATACGGCCATTATTCAATCGAAACGATATGTCTCGTTCGTAGCTTCGAACTGGAGCGTAGCGATAGCTGGCTCCGCAAAAGTTGGCACGGATGGCGACCGAGACCACTGCCAATTTCCATTAGCCCATCATCCAAAACGAAAAAAATGCATAGACGATCACTTTTTCATTCAATTAAAATTGGCTACAAACCAAAACGCTTACACGTTTTTAAGGCAAAAGGGTGGATGCCTTTCATAAAGCATTTAATTTTATTCGCGTAACAAAGGGCGTATACAGGTGGGTTTTATGCCGAATTAAAGTCGTGATCGTCGGTGCCGTATTGCGTTATATACCCCGCAATTGATTATGGAATTGTTGCTAAGAACATTGAAAATCCATAAGCTTTCAATATCCCCGAGTTAACTCGGGTTTTGTTCCCAGTGACTGCTCGATCTGAATATCAAAAATGTGAAAGCAGTACTCAGTAAGCGAGACACGTTTATCGGGACCCTATCACTTCGCTCTTTACTTACTTGCTGGGCGCCATCTGCACATTCTCTACCTAATCCAGTAACAAATTTGATTATGTAACAATATACAGTCGGTTACGTTTTGCTTTTGTTGGTTATTCGTAGACACTTCATGTATTTTACTACTCAAATTTAACGAGAATTTTATTTAAGTGCCACAATTAAACATCACGAATAAATAACTTAGTTATTGCACATACCTGGGGATTCACGCTTTGTAATATGAAAAATCTTTTTAAGAATTGTTGTTGTCATAAATATATGTTGGCGTAGCATATGTAGTTAAGTAAAAACAGGATAACTTATACAAATGCTTTCCTAGAACCAGGCTAACTTTTCCTTATTTAGGTTGTTTAGGTTGTTCCTTAGTTGGGTTAGGAAAAACATTCATCAATCACAATTTGGCTTTCACGAATAATAAGGACGAAGTACGTCACTGGTGTTTTAAACGTGAGTAATTGAAGATTGATGCGATTTTAGATGACAAAACCCGATATAAACTTAATATTGATGATTTATAAATACAAAATGATGTCTGTCTGCCGTAAAAGTAAGATGTGGTACTCAAGAAGATGGCGCGTTTGAGGACGCTCTAATGGCCTCTCCAGAGGATCTCAGGAGTACTTCAGGTCACTTCGTTACTCGGATTGTACTGAGCGTTACGTGTCGCTGTGAATAATCTTAGTCGGCTTCAGGTCAGGCTTAAGGCGTCAACATGCAGATTATATGGCAGTAACAATTATGTCATGTTCGGATAATCTGTGGCAGGTATGCTACTGAGTCTGTATACCTTCTGTGAGGTGTATTGCCGCGATCAATTAAAAGTCTAAAGCTTTCTTTAGACGCAACCTGCATAAAATAATTTGTACTGTTTATTGTTAATAAGTGTAAAATTCAAATAATACTATTATCAATACTACTTTGCATATATCAAAATGTAATAACAAAAAAAAAGTTTACCCACGCTTCCTTTATGATACTTTTTCAACAATACCCCAACTTGTTTAAACCATTTAAACCTTGCAATTGTGAAACAAAATTTTTGTTCTTCGAAGTTGAAATTTAAAGCTTGTGTATGAAGTTTTAATGCAAATACCTAATGCTTAATTTCTACGTGGATGTTCTGTCACATACAGATGATATGCCTTGCGGGAACGTTATAAATTCCTTTGTATTAATGGCTGGACTTTGCAGCATTGTAATACTTTCATAGTACAATTCATGAATTAAGCGTGCAGGTTAAACGTAGTTAGCTATTTAGAAATAAAGACAATTAAAAATACTTTAAAACCGTTTTTTTGTCCTATTAAAAACTTTTATCAAAATGACTAATTAGATTTCCTTTTTAGACTCAGCAACAATAACTAAACTCTACATTTTAATATTCATCGGTGATATTGGGTTGACAATAAATGGGCTGTAAAGCGAAGTTATATTATAAAACTTTCTGCATAAAATATTGTAATAAAACCCAAACGTGACTTATTTTAATAGGTGGGTAAATACTCGGTTAAGCGTTCACTGTCAGGTGCCTAGCTAAATAATGCCGGGTCGCGTAAACCACTCGCCTCATAAACAATATCGAGTCCGATCGGGTATCTGTATATTAATTTGTTTTCTTCATTGTATAAAATGTGAACGTAAATAAGCTACTACCTACGTGGATTAATGCGGATTACTGATTATAAGTATTTAATAAATGTTGGAGATATATAACGTAATCGTTACACCATATAAGGCATTCCATCGAAATAAAACTTGCTTCTTAAATACAAGCGTTGTTTTCAATTCAACAGCGCTAATGTTTGGTGCCCAATATAGTGGAATAATAGTTTATTGAAAAGAAATGTAATACCATTTGTAGAGCCAGAGGTCCCATTATTACCAAACATAAATCCCGCGTCTAATAAAACGTAGCGGCATGAAAGCTGAAATACGTTTCTCCATTTGTAGTGCACACAAAACTGCAAACTCGCCTCATTTATCACAAAACTTTCACAAAATGAATGATAATAAGTTCGTTTTGTTACCTGCTAGCTGTTTCCGTAGTACACAGATAAGCAAGGAACGGCGAAACGCGCATACCTGACTGTTCCGATCAGAAGCTTGAAACTTTTAATGAGGCAAATATGTATAACTCAAATCGATTTCAGTTCAACATCAAAGTTTGCTGCTCGTAATATGAGTAGCTCTTGCGCCTTTGTGTGGCTCAGCTTAAGATATAGACCAAGATTGAATAAGACTGATTGTATGGATTTTTACTTGGATTTAAATCATATTTCCAACTCAATAGTCCTATTCATCGGATCGAAAAGTTAGAATTCACTTACAACGTTTTTTCAATAATTGGTTATGATTCGGCCGACGGCTGGTTGAAATATACATATTTTAGAAATGATTTTTATGCAAAACTATTCTTACTTATAAATTTTCCAGTTATTCGACATTTTCTTTTTAAATTAAGCTTTTATCCATGTACGAGTATCTCGTACTAACCAAAAATAACATGTAGATATGAGTAATACTAAATTGCTCACATTTATGGGAACGTAACAGCTTTGACAGCTATTTAATCCCTCCGTAACATATAGGCGGCAGTTCAGAGTTTCGTACATCGATAACGCATGCGATAATTAATGTATTGCTACATTTTCGAACTGTAAAGGCTCCGTGCATCTATACAAAAGTAGCGATTTAATGTAAATTGCCTAGTCAATGGGCGCAGCAATGGGTGCTCGTATCTCAATGGCCCATAAACAACACGACCGTGAATACAAATCGGATATTAGAGAACAGTCTGTGTGCAGTTGGTATCCATATTATCACTATTATCAGCTTGTGGCGTGTGACGTGAGTGATCATTGCAAGCGGATCACATGCATTTGTGTACACTGGCTGGACCCTCGGCGCCACGCGTGCGCTCTTCAAATATTTATCTCGATAACCATTTGCCCGAATTATGCACGCGCTCGGACTTTCCAAGTTTGTAACCGATTAATAATTTATGTTAATTGTAAAATGTTTGATAAGTAGTAAGAGGTAGTTTAAAACGATAACATAATTTAAAGTTATTTTAAATGCGTTGTTGTGCGTATGAATTTTGAGGACCAGAAAATAGGTGAATTATGTTAATGTACCAATGGATTGGATGGACACCGTAGGCAATCAAAAAGATCTAGCTATAAAAATTACTACTTATCCATAAAGCTCATTTATATGCTTTCGTTTCATTTCATTTTAAAAATTGTATGAGGGTGGAAAAACTACTTTAGCGTTTACTCCGTCGCGATGATATTCTTGGCAACAGGTGGGTACTGAAGAAGCTTATTTATATTACTTATTTATTACTATACTGATTGGGATGTATGATCGATCTTGTGAAGCTCTGCCGTTTCCTTGTGCTGAGTATATTCAAATAAATTTTTAGATCCACATAAAATCAAGTACATGTTTCCTTTCATGAAAATGTTGAATGATCTGTATTTTTTTTCACGAATCGTTTTGAAAATCATAAAAATGTGGTCGGAAAAAAGCTAATAGAATTGTAACTTACCCTTAAATGCGGTAATTGCTTCTCAACAGTATTTTACAAGCTTGCCTGTGGTCTGTAGAATGTTACGAATCTTTAGTTCATAACCAAATGTAACTGTGAATCTTAAGTTTAATCTATAGACAGTCGGAATCTGACAGATAATATAATACGGTAAGAAAAGCAGGCGCAGGTCGCACATCATATTACGTTGGCGAGAGAAAACAGATGGCTGGATTTCATTACAATATCTCAGCGGCGCGGAAGGCGAATCGCAGCCGGGACTTGTAATGTTCCTAGATTATACAAGACGTATGGATCGCTCCCTCGGATTTGATAATGTAGTCCACTTGAATATTTAACATTCTTTATCTTCCACGGTTTTATTTTTATTGTAATGAGGCTAACGATGTATAGTCGGACTGATATTAAAAGAACTGCTATATGCTGTTTCTGTTGACATGTATGATTTGATAAATGGAATAAGGAGATCAGAAGTTATATTATGGTTGGATATCCGAGACTATCTTAAACAATCTTCATAAAAGTACTACGAGCGAAATCTTCAGGTGCTGTATACGTGATAATTAATTTATCAATACGCATTTACCATGAGTTTAAACATACCAGACAGTACAACATCGCAACTAAAAGAGGATACACCTTCTATAATCATATTCTTTCTATAAACGTATGTATAGAACCAGTCGATTCAGCACAGAGGGTTCTACCTCATAAAGGAACACCATTAAAAATTTAACTGACCATGTTAATTTTATTGCCGCTTATTTACGTACGATTTTCATTTTATAAAATAAATACCAGAAAATCAATTGCAATCCACTTTACATAATTGGATTTCGAATCGAAATTTCACCTGATTAAAAAGTAAGATATACTTAATTTATCTACACGACTCAATAATTAATTGCATTTAATATTTAACTTTGTAAACGCTCCTTTTAAAGACGGGTTTCATGTGCTAGTCGTTAAGACTTTCTTTAACTTTCTTAAGGTATTAATACATAATTGAAATTATGATGAATTATGAGGAAAATAAAGGAACAATAAACAAATTTGTTTATTTTTTTATTAAAATTAGATTAGAAGCGTACTCAATTTCTTTATAACAGCCTTAAAATGTTTAAAATTGTCATGGGCCATTTTTTGAGGTGTAAAAGTTTGAATTGCGCGGATTTACCCAGATACAATTTAATGAAGATTTTTTATATAATGCTAAATTTCAGTCTCTATAAAATAATAATATGGATGCGTAGAATAAATTATCATATAGTTACCGACTACATTTAATTGAGCGCAATTAGGTCATGCAATAAATACAGCACAGGTGAGACTCGATTAATTAATCTTTGTTCAAAATACGCAACTTTTTGACGTTTCGAGCAAATGCAGTGTTTCCATAATACGTTTAACAATGAACAATATTTTATCATTCGTTTTTATAAGCATTGAACGCATTATAGTGTCACAGTAATATAATTATAAACGATAATATTAATTTGATTATCCTCAACTCATTAATACTGTCGTACAGCTGAACATGGGTTTCCTTTTAGGATGAGGGTTGGGTAAGTCCATCACGCCGGCCAATTGTGGGTTAGTTGACTTCATACGCTTCGAGAACTTTCGAGAGCTCTCAAGTATGTAAATTTCCACGCAATGTTTTGCTTCCACGGTGAGGTGAGTTACTTTTTATGCTACGGATATTACTTCTTAGACTTACCGTGTATTTAAAAGGAGTTCAATTATGGTATTACTATCTAAATATTGAGATGATTAAATTCTAATCTAAGTTCATTGTATTTCTTTGATCAAAAATCAGAGAGGAGCGCCTTTTTGATGTGATGGTGATGTTTGATGTGTTTTTGGCTAGTTCGTGTCTCTCCTCACAATCATGAACGCCTGGAGTATACCGCCACGCTGTCCCAATGATTGTGGGTGACATCTTGTGTTGTAATTATATTCTCAATGTTTTATTTATCCTTAATTAACATGACAGACATTGAAATTCAAATATTAGCTTTGAGCATCCATGAATACGCATTGACGCAGGAATGTGCTTTCAAAAGGCATATCGAATAGCGTTCCATAAATGATACACGTCTATTTTCAACTGATATAAACAACGTGGTTGCACCATATGAATATGTTTCAATTGCTATATCGAAGGATTATCAATTCCTGTTGTATCTTTGTATAGGCCTTTGCACTCTTTGACTGATAGACAAATTCTTTTGCCTAATTTGCGTTAATTTTCGATGCTTCGGTACCTAATTAATTATTTCGGTGCACGAATTTTACCTTTTAACTAAATAAAGCCGCGTGTCCGTATTTAATGAGACAAAATTATAGCCATCTACTGACTTTAAAGTAAAATTAAACCCTCTCAATTAGCTTTCTCTTGAAGGAAAACAGTTTAGAATTACAAAAACTTTGGTAAATCGACACCTTAGAACGTTTTGCGCGGGAATTTTGTTTTTTACTTCGATTAAAGGAGAGCTTGGACCTGTTATTAGGCGTAATAACGATAGGTATAATTGAAAATAAAAATATAGGTATTAATATTAAATCTAAATTTATCGCCTAAGTTTCGAATCATTTTTAATGTTCCTATTTATATTTTTATGCATTTGGGCACAAATAATATGTAATGATGTGTTTAGTAATAAACGTCACAACTAGGTATTTGTATCTCTCGTAGGGAGATGTTATTTGTGTCGGTGGACGTAAATCTGACCCTTATTTAATCGGAAGCTTCAATTAACATAAGGGAGCTGTTGCCATTTATGCTTGAACCGTTTGAGGTTGCAAATGAGCTGAAGATCCACCTGGTGCCAAGCGAGGAATGTTACTAACAACTTTAGTTTAAGTGGGCTGTAAATGTTTACACCTACATGCATAAAATAACGGCTACATTTACCTAATGTTTGTGCAAAGAATAAAATAGCCCATTTTACGGCTCGAGTTAGTATTAATTATAAAGTTGCAGTAAAATCTCGGTACGTGTCGTCTGCGCTAACTTTGGTTATACCAAGTAAAATTGGTGCTTACATATTTGTTGTGTGTAATATGTAGAAATAAATTATCTACGAGTTAGGGCAGGTTACATTTTTATTCATCGTCCACTTTGTAACGTGGAGTCAGCGGGCATATCTTTCTATGTTTTATAAAACCTGTATAATACATAGAAAGATACGTTAATTTCTTTAAAAATGTCTTTAGCTCGTATCGAAACTGAGTATCCTATCAGATTGAAGATATATTTCTACATAGTTCTAGATAGTAGCTTAGTCAATTAATGCAGATATTATTCTCAGTTTCTTTTTTAAAATTTTGAGGCAGTAAACAATCCCTATATTCCCTTCAACCAGACCCTTCAAACCAAAACATGTAAGAACATTGCTGTTATAAGGCAGAAATAGGTGTCGCGGTGGTGCCTCCGGAGTAGAACCGTAAATTTTCTCAAATGTTCAACCTTCAAAAATAGTAATGGTTAATAGTCTTACTGAGGTACCCAGTAGAGTTTTAATTAGATAATTATTTCTGAAAAGCAGTAAAAACACTACGTAATTTCAATAGCGTCAGTCTTAATTACATCCAATATAATTATGTACACGGATAATAATTAGTCTACGAATTTACGAATTTTACCTACATACGAGTATGTTGACAATAACACATCAAATATTCATGGTGACTATTCGTTAGGTAGTTCTTTAACATAACAATATATTCGTTTCCAAATTAGACCTTCGGCGCGAGCCATTTAGCCACAGTTCAGCTGCACGGCTCCGGAGCTCTTTATTGCTAAAATAACCGGGATGTTTTTGTGAGCCCCAAATTTGTATTAGCATTCGGGCGATACAAGTGCGAAGTACACCGGCGCCTGCGAACACATGGGAAAGCGACCACGCTTATTTATGTAAACGTGGAAATGTGAAATTAATTTTCCCGTTTATAAAACGCTACTTTTTGCCGTTTTCTCGCGGAAAATTGTTTTTGCACGCAAGGTGTTTTCGTTAAGCATGATGCAGTGCTACAGTGTGTTTCGCGCATATTGAATTACTCTAACGATTTCTCACTATACCGCATGTTAACTATTTTCTGTTTGTATTTGGTTTGAACATTATTTAATGTTCACATTTAAGAATGATCGCCCGATCTTTGGCCAGTCGTATGAACTCATAATTGTTAACTTCGTCGTTGTGGTTATATTATATGAAATATAAAGAAAATTTATTAGTGGCAACTATTTCTTTAAAATTCAAATTAATGTGAAAAATACAAGACATAGAATGACAAACACATACAAGAGACAAAATAGGAACTATTCGTTTTACCTTTGTTGTGCTGGATACTACATATTTAAGGCTTTGTGTTCCGTCAAAACCTTGGCCAGTTCTCAGTCAGACGCTTTTCGTCCAATCAGTGCCATTTATCAGACTATTGTGTTCCATATGCCTATCTCTTAATTCCATTTTTCGGATATATTGGAGTTACAAAGTTGAGTTGCTCTGTAAATGAAAATATGTATTAATGTAGTTATAAATATAGAATAGATATCCAATAATTCATAAAACATTATGAGGAACACCTCGACTAGATAATAATAGACAATCATTTCTTAGTAGGAATAAAGGATAATTATAATTCCTTTAAAAGGTTTAAATAAAACGCATCACTTGCATCATTTTCAGCGATCCAAATTAATCCAGACGCTTTAATTGTCATATCCACATAATCGAATAAATAGCTTCTTTATGGCGAAAAATTTAACATTTAATTAATTGAAAGCCAATCAATTTACTCATTTTAATTAAGTAAGTAGGCTAGTACTTAAAGTGAGTATCCGGAAATTTAAATGAGAGCGAAATTGTTGCGTGAATTGAAAAATAATTTTATAAAATTGTACAGACTTTTTTCTGGCGGTCTTTAAAAAATGAATCGTGTGACATTAAAGACCACTCTCAAACTTTGCTAATATGTGCCCAACCTCTGTCATCTCATGAAATAATGGAGGTAATATTCGAAAACTTTCCGGTGGTGGACCCTCAGTAATGCTATGGTAAAGAATTTTGTTTTCGACAATAAAATGCCTACCCTGTAAATTATGACCGTTCATGTTTAATAACGTTATTTCTAATTATTATATCTAAATCTTTTGTATAATGGGTATAAAAAGTGTTTTGCTCGAAAAAGATTATCATGTTGTAGAACAGAACTGTTTGGGTTAAAGTCATAGGAAAGAAATATCATACCTAATTTTTTTAACATACAGAACGTTTTTAAAAGAAATTTAAAGTGCTATGAATCTTATGAGTCAGTTTCCATAGTTAATGATTGAAAATTAGAAACTACATATATCAGTGTTATCGTAATTAATATACCTACATTTTTATTTGTAAATATTATTTTTTGACTTGTGAGATTACATTATACGCAATACTCATTCACTAATTCATTGGCTATAACTACTACTGGAATACGTCACTCTAAATAATTGGGAAGATTTGATGTATACTTCCTCACCAACTGCTTCATTTGTCCTTCGAAGTACGGAAACGCGCATGAATTTATGGCCTACTGGTTTCAGCTTGACCCAACTCCTGACCGCGTCCGACGTTGCATTTACTAATTCAACCGTATTCGATCCTTATTTATTTATCCAGGGACATAAATCATAGGTGTACTGTATAAGCACCTTATTTTGTAATATTTACAGTAATAAGTGTCTTCGAATACTTTCAAAGATTAACATAACATTTCAGTGAAATACACGCTGCCATCAATAAACCTAATCGACGGATCTCTCTCTAGTTTAAAATGTAAGCGGGAAGAGAAAAAGAAAGAGGCATTTGGGTTGTCCCAGAAATCGGCAAAGCGTAATAAAGTCGGGTTCAGACAGTGGTGTTAATAAGTGCGATCATTTTTTATCAGGCTTCCGAGTGAGGTTTCGCAAAGCCAAAACAATAAATCACGGGTGCGGCGGGTTGCGGCTTATTATTTCGGGCCACACAGAAGCGGTCTCTGCTAACTAACCAACGCTCAGCAAAACGATATTTTTCTTTCACCTACCCCACACCGAGAAACCCTCTCGGTTATTATTAATTAACTCCACCGGCTGTGGTTCTCATGTCATACTCGTTTATCAAGAACTAGCCCGTGGCAGCAAAATCCGCTTAGCACAAAACTTGTATATCGTTTAGCTCGATACCGTTGCACGAATTTGTTTCGTTTTTAAAATCCGAGGCTAATCTCGGAGTCGAAGGCAATAGCAATATCTTTGTACTATCATCGTGAGTGTGTTTCTGTTTTTCACATTTGTGTTGCCACTTTATTTTAATCTGAAGTTTTTTTTACCCTTATATTGTGTTTAACATTATATTGGTTTTTCAATACAAGATGAGATTAATTGGTTAATGTGAACAAGGAAATATTAGAAAATATACGAGATTACCTTTTTTTCGTTCATTAACGGGTGGTCAGTCCATGATGAACTTATTTATGTTTAAAAGACGAGAGGTTTTCCACTACGTTACCGGCTTCCGAAGGGTCTTCTAAGTCTAGTTTTTTCAGTTTGATGTTCTCGAAGTGTTATTACACGATGTTAGAAACGTAACTTAAAAATCAAGCTAAAAGAAGTAAAATATAATCTCGAATTTTTATCATCTGTGGAGCTGAAATCGTATCATTAATAACGAGCTTTTCATTAAATGACCGTTTCAAAATCAACAAGCCATGTAATAAAGATAGCTGTGGGCAGATTGCTAATTTTAAAGTAAAGTATTGTATAAATGGTAGTAGATTCTGTTTATATACGCAGACAATCGTTATACCACTCAAGTTTATAATTGTATTTGTCTACTACTGTCTGAGAAGCGTTAAATTTTGATTTCTTCTTTTCAAACCTTATCTTTGTTAAGAGAGATGTTCTACATATTCTATTTCTATTTCTCATACGTGATGATTATCTTATGATGACTCATACCTCGCAATGTTGATTTCTCATGAGTGGTATGGGCAGGAGTGTCCACTTATAAAGAAGTAAAGTAAAACAAATCACTCGTATTAATTGGTACATTCTAAAACTATCCAATTACTGAGATAATATGATAAGTTATATTCTCCCTCACAAGTATTAAGTTACAACGTCCGAAGGTTTGTTCTAGAAATTAATATTATGCTCTCAAATACATTTAGGATCTTATGGAAATGTTTATTCATAGTTGTGAGGATGAACCACATTTCAATTTATTAGCGTACTAAGAAAACGTACAAATTAATTTTAGTGGATTCAAAACTTAAAGAATTTCGACGTATTTAACGTATACAAGATTAAAATACTCGTAAAGATGTGAATTACGTTAACCATTTTGTTTAAAGATGTTTTTAAATAATTAATGCATACTTTTTTAAAATTATAAGCACGCCAACACGAGTCATTTTGTTGACT
>DWTF01000016.1:0-21648 GCA_018250225.1 Udranomia kikkawai
TATTATTTTTTGTTTTCGCTTACAGGTCTTAAATGGCTAGAGCTATATGAAAATGATGTATAACAAAATATTCAATAGACGAAATTCCACGCGGGGCGGAGCCGCGAGCAAAAGCTAGTATGTTTATAAAAAGAGATTGTTTTGGTTTTGTTTCCTTATCACCTAAAAACTAAGTAGAACTAGAAGGAGTAACTAGAAAGGAAATCTTAGTTAACTGTCGTTAGATTTTTATTTAAAAACATTAAAATAAATATATAAATAGATATGTACTTGAATTTGGTATCTTATTTACTTCAACAGCATTATTGATACATATTCAACTTATTTACTAAGTATTAAGTAGTAAATATACGATCTTTTATAACTAAGTATAGTATTTCCTTGATAAATCCCACAAACTGCACTATTATCTATTAAACTACTTTATCGACGTATGCGACGCATTATAGCGATAAAAATAAAAATCTTAATTTTCTGATGCGCGCCATATTGTTTTTTTTCGATTAACTTAAAGTCTACTAGAACTGAAACTTGCTAACTCGTTCGATTGTCGCAAGATTGAAGCTTTGAAAGTGATTGATTAAGGTACAGCAGTGTTTTACGTCAGCATAACCTTTTTTAATTAAACTAGAGTTCTACTGCTTCAGCATTTTTTGTTTCAATTTCAGTAATGATTCTAGGAAAAAATTTAAAAGAAAGACATCGATTTTGTCATGATTTAATAAAACATTATTATGATTAATCTTACATACACATAAGAAATGAAGATGTATATAGATATAGTATATGTACTGCCCAAGCGAGTCGGTACATGAATCATGTAATGGTGGTGATAAATAGTCGTAGGAAAAGAAAAGGCCTAGAAATCTGAGACCGGATTGGAGTTGCCCCTATATCTCCTTCGATAACGGATGCGTTGTTACCCATAACGCGTCACGACGCATCTGTAGTCAACCTTAGACAGGATTGAAGTTCTTCCTTTGGTCAACTATAAATGTTGCTACTTCTGACGACTAAGTTGGAACGCCTCGGTTAAGTATGTCTCCCTGGCACCCTTCAAACCAGAACACATCAGCACGAACACTGTTGTTGTAAGACAGAAATAGGTGTGGCGGTGGTGCCTTCTGAGTCGAACCGTAAAAAATTCTACCACCTATAGAACAAATATGTTTGCGAATTTAAACTGTTACCGCTTTTATTAACCTCCTCAAAACAATATGTAAACTCAATTTCATACTCATTACATAAATAAACAACAACATTAATAAAGTAATAGATTTTCCATTTTCAGTTGCGAGATCAAATTGGTAGAGTTGTTTGTTTGTTGTATAAAAACTATTGCACAGAGACTTCAAGGGTCTGAAGCTAACTAGTTAGAGTGGACGCTAGTAAGCTCGCTTCAAGTTTTAAGTTTGTTTAAAACAAGTTGCGAGCTTTAACTGAGGTGACCATGTTTTTTCTGCTTAGATCAAGACATTGACAATCGATAAAATAATATGCAGAAAAAATTAGACGACGTCTTTCATGGCATTATGGGAACCTTGGTCCAATCATATTTTGTATCACGGTTGCACATAATACGTATCATCTAAGTATTCTTGTTGTTACACTATTAAGGAGTTTTAATAAAGTCGAGTATATATTTGATCAGGCAATTTGTACGGTTACGTACATTACTTTACTTTAGTCTTAGTGCAAACATTACCGCCGCGCGAGACGCACGCGCCAATAAACTTACTACACATCATCGACTCGACTTTCATTGCACTCATCCGTACGGTGCTAACTGGTACTGTACATTTTTTGGTCCTTCGACATTAGCTCTCACTGTGTTTGTGACCTTAAGCTGCGATAGCGAATCGGTTACCTGGCCTCCCACAAGCGGGTCTCCCCAGGCTAATTGAGAAGGCGTGTATTTCGTAGCAGCGGGTTGCTGATGCATTGAGTGCCCAGGACCTTCAAGAGTCAACGAAGTTTCATCGTAAACTGCGAGAAACGACGAATAACGCTTGAAGAAAGAAGATTTAAGCAGATACTACTGCGTGTCTTCGTGTCCCGAACCAACACCTTGGAACTTTCAACTAACTTACTAACTAACTATGGAATTACTTACCAAGCAAGTAGAATGCTTCGAAAATATTAAAACTTTGTGCACCAACTACAAAAAAGACAGCATAACTAGAAAAACTGTCGATTACCTAAACTTACGTCTTTCGACCTTGGAAAAGCAATGGATTGATTTCCACGAAAGAAATGAAACACTAGTGCGAACTACTGAAGATAAAGAAAAAATCAGTTATTTTACTACAAACGTCTACGGTAAAACTAAGCAACTTTACGAAACTACTAAAGCTAATATCATGGACTTATTGATATCTCATCGGCAGCAAGAAAAAGAAGAAACTCTGGATTCAAGCGTGGACTTCGATCTATCTGGAATATTAGAAGATGAACCTGACGAGAAAATGCAGCAGCTTGTAAGTCGTCAAAGATGTAACTTTAAAGCCTTAGAAAGAGCTATGTCAAAGATTAAAATTGAACTGATAACAGAGAAATGGGAATTAGAAGATCATCTTTTAACCCTTAAATCAAAATGGGACCCTATTGACAAACTACATTGGGTATTAGAAGATACTCTGAAGACTT
Organism: Udranomia kikkawai; assembly: GCA_018250225.1. Taxonomy (NCBI): domain Eukaryota; kingdom Metazoa; phylum Arthropoda; class Insecta; order Lepidoptera; family Hesperiidae; genus Udranomia; species Udranomia kikkawai. The sequence goes on from DWTF01000016.1 coordinate 2,647, forward strand.
CAAGCTTAAACCAAGACTACTCCGTTAAATTTGACAATATAGAGAAGAAATATGACACCCTTCGAAAACAACTAAACAACAAGATGTGGTCTAACATCCATTATCAGCAAGCAACTCCAAAAATTGATATACCGGACTTCACTGGAGACTACATTCACTGGATTTCCTTCAAAAATATGTTCGTTGAGACTATACATAAAAACCCTACCATATCAAAATCGCAAAAAATGCAACACCTAAAAACAAAACTGAAGGGTGAAGCGGAACGTTTAGTTCAACACCTCACTGTTAGTGCTGAAAACTACGATTCCTGCTGGGAAATACTTTCTCATAGATACGACAACCGTCGTCTGCAGTTCACATCCTTCTTAAACGCTATGCAGCAACTACCTGTGATTCAATATCCTAATACATATAACGTGAAGAAACTGCATGACGTCATAACTGAAAGCATGAACGGACTAGCTAACATGGAAGTGGACGTAACAACATGGGGTCCAATGATTGTACACTATATGTCACAAAAATTAGATGCTGTTACTTTTAACGAGTACTCGAAAGAGATTCAGAACAACAGAGAGCTTCCCAACTTAACAGAGTTTCTATCATTCCTGGAAAGCAAGTTCATGGCCTTTGAAACATTAAAGAATCGTCCAAATAATGTTATTAATAATTCGCAAAAACAAATTAGTAACATGCAGTTGAATAAAACGACAAACAAGTATCGTCATAACTACAATTACAGAAACTTCAATGAAAACCATAACTTGTCAAAGAAATCAACCTTATACAAAGACAATAGAGACTACTCAAAGGCATTCTTTACTGCATTTGGAAATTGCCCATTATGTGACGGCAGTCACGTTTTAATGCAATGTGCTAAATTTGTGGATATGGATATTTTACAACGAAACAATACCGTTGCGAAATTGAAAGTCTGCAAAAATTGTTTATACCGCCACGAAAACATGGAATGTAACTCGAGAAAAACTTGTAAAGAATGTAATTTGAAACATCATACGTTACTACATATTACAAAAAAGGCGTATGAACCAACTAATAAAATTCAACCTTCGACTTCTAAGCAACAAGGTTCTAATCTCTTAATTACTAACAATTTGGAAGTACTACTAACGACGGTTCAAATAAAAGTAAAAGCTAGGGATGGCACCTTCGTAACTCTGCGAGCTCTACTGGACCAGGGATCCCAAGTAAATTTAATAACAGAGAATGCTGCGCAACTCCTTCGGCTGCCACGAGATAAACTTAATGCTACAGTATCTGGAGTAGGATCTGTTTCTGGAGACTGCAAAGGACGCGTTCAACTGACGTGTAAATCAATACATAATGACTACACATTCCATACTCAAGCTCTAATACTGAAGAAGCTAACAAACAATATACCTAACTGCACTTTTCCGAAGGCTAACTGGCCACACCTTCAAAACTTAAAACTCGGTGATCCTGACTACAATGTAAGTGGCACTGTCGATTTACTCTTCTCGGCTGACATTTATGCTGAGATTATTATGGATGGGGTGCTGAAAGGAAATCAGCACTCGCCAGTCGCCCAGCAGACCCAGTTAGGTTGGATTCTATGTGGCAAACTACAAACTTTGAACTGTCATGTGGCCATCATTGACCTCGCTGATATATCCAAATACTGGGAGAACGAAGATATAACTGAAGGAACTGAAGATATAAGTAAAGATGACCAATGTGAAAACTACTACAACACAACTACTAAGCGCGGCTCGGATGGAAAATATATAGTAAAAATGCCGATGAAAGACAATTTTGAAATTCATCTCGGAAAATCAAGGCCAACTGCCGTCTCACAATACTTACAACTAGAGAAACGTTTAACAAAAAATAAAAAACTCTCAACTATGTACAAAGATTTCATCAATGAATACTCTGAACTACAACATATGACGCCCTCCGCTCAGATATCAACAGCGAGTGTAGATCAAGAATGCTATTTGCCACATCACGGCGTGCTGCGTGAAAACTCCGCGACTACCAAACTGCGAGTAGTCTTTAACGCCTCTAGTAAAACTTCAAGTGGCAAAAGCTTAAACGACTTGATGGAAAAGGGACCTAACCTACAAAAAGATATACAAAGTTTAATTTTAAAGTGGAGGTCATATAAATATGCCTTCACGGCTGATATAGAAAAGATGTACAGATGCATCTGGGTATCGGCAGATCAACAACATCTTCAAAAAATTATATGGCGTTCTTCTCCAACTGAATCATTAAAAGAATACACCTTATGCACCTTAACTTACGGCACAAAATGTGCACCGTGGTTAGCTATGCGGACACTCAAACAGCTGGCGAATGACGATGGGCACAAATACTCGGCCGCAGCAAATACATTGAAAAATGAATTTTATGTCGATGATTTGATAAGCGGTAATAATTCTCTAGAAGGAGCCAAAGAACTACAAACTACATTAATTCAATTACTGAAAGGAGGAGGTTTTAATCTACGCAAGTGGTCGTCTAACTGTCCGGAATTACTTAAACATCTAACTGAAGATCAAATTTCAACTAATAATATTTTTGACTTCAAACAAGAAAACGCTACCAATACTCTCGGTCTTGGATGGAATCCTAACTTGGATACATTCGTATTCAACTGGAATATAAAGAATACATCGAATAAAACATTAACAAAACGCACCCTACTCTCTGAAATATCTCGACTCTACGACCCATTGGGGTGGCTTTCTCCAGTAACTGTAACTGCGAAAATAATCTTTCAACGTGTGTGGGTACTAAAACTCGGATGGGATGAACAATTACCTACAGAAATTGAAAGCGATTGGCTAAAACTTAGAGAAAAAATATCTGATTTAAAATCTGTAAAAATAAACAGATGGATTGGTGGCACTGAAAAGTTAATTGAATTGTTTGGTTTCTGCGATGCAAGCGAAAAGGCCTACTCGTGTGTCGTATACACCCGCGTCATTGATGAAAATGGAGAACCAGTGTTGAATTTACTTGCTGCAAAAACTAGGGTTGCCCCTCGCGCACAAAAAGTTAGTCTTCCACGTTTGGAATTATGTGGTGCTTTATTGTTATCGCAATTATTGGAAAAAGCGAAACAATCATTGAATGATCATATCATCACGATGTGGGCTTGGAGCGACTCAAAAGTTGTTTTGGCATGGCTACAGGGAGAAGAGACTAAATGGGAAAGATATGTTGAAAATAGAGTGAAGAAAATAAAACAAGTAGTTCCACCGAAACAATGGTCTTATATAGAATCAAAGAATAACCCAGCAGACTGTGCAACGAGAGGAGTGGATCCGGAAAAATTATTGAAACTCAATCTATGGTGGAATGGTCCAGAAATACTAAAAACTTTCACAGGAACTTATAATGAAGAAAGTAGAAAATGCTTATTTACAAGTAACATCGATGAAAAAGTGAAAGTGACAACCCTAGAACAAAATAATGATAACTTCATTATTGACCTAGTGAACAAATGCAGTTCTTTGACACGTGTAAAACGCATCGTGGCCTGGATTATGCGATTTATCAAAAACATTAGAAACAATTCAATACCTGTGAAATTTGATGCTACTCGTTACGAAACTTCGTTAGGCACTTACCTGACTACAAGCGAACTAATCGCGGCTAACAAATTGATTGTACGTTTCATACAAAGGAAGGAATTCGAAACAGAATACAATTCATTAACTAAAAAACAAAGTCTCAATACTAAGAGTCATATCTATAAACTATATCCTTATCTAGATGAAGATAAAATTATACGAGTTGGGGGTCGCCTGAATAAAACCAACTTACCTTTAGGCATGAAAAACCCGATCATACTTCCACGAAAGGGAAAATTTACGCAACTGATAATCGAAGAAGCCCACGCTACGACCCTTCACGGCGGGGCGCGACTTACTCTCGCTTTTATTCGCCAGCGATACTGGATCGTAGGAGGCAACCGTGCAGTAAAGACACAACTTCGTCGGTGTGTACGTTGTTTACGTTTTAAAGCGACAAATAACTATCAACTTATGGCGGACCTACCACCTCAACGAGCTGTTCCTTCTCGCCCTTTTACTCATACTGGGGTGGATTTCACTGGTCACGTGGAGGTCAAGCTAAACAAGGGAAGAGGAGTCAAAACTTGTAAAGGATACATTGCCATTTTTGTGTGCATGGCTACAAAAGCGGTACATATTGAACTTGTATCGGACCTGAGCACTGAAACATTTATCGCCGCTTTCCAAAGAATGTGCGCAAGACGGGGAACACCAAAGCATATGTATTCTGATTGTGGCACTAATTTTATCGGAGCTTCGAAAGTACTGAAAAACGAATATGAACTATTCAGAGCTGAACTATCCCCAGAGTTTTTCGACGAAATTGGAAAAAAGGAAATCGAATGGCACTTTAATGCCCCAGCGTGGCCGAGCGCTGGCGGGCTTTGGGAAGCTGCGGTACGTTCAATGAAGCATCATCTACATCGAATTTTGGGAGATCAAAAACTGACCTACGAGGAATTTACAACACTACTTACTAAAATAGAAGCATGCATGAACTCGAGGCCTATATGCCCAATCACAGAGGATCCCGAAGAATTTTATAACTATTTGACCCCCGGTCACTTTTTAACTGGAAGCCCTACGTTAACACTGCCACTGTCAAACTATGAAGATGAACGCAATCTAGATTTACGCCAAAGATGGCAGCTAACTGAACATATGATGCAAAGATTTTGGAAATTGTGGTCCAGTGACTACTTAACTCAACTTCAGATTAGAAGTAAATGGCAAAAACCGACCAAAAATATGGCCGTTGGCGACATTGTCCTAGTAAAGGAAAATAACCTTCCGCCAGGGAAATGGGCGATGGGGAGAGTGATCGACGTTCACCCCGGAAAAGATGGTCATGTTAGAGTTACCACAATCAAGACTCAGTCTGGAGTGATTAAGAGACCCATTGTAAAATTATCAAAATTGTTACCATTGGAATCTGAAGATATACATAACGAAACGGAGGCCTCAAATGCCCCTAACAGATGCATACCGGTCAAAAAGAAAAGTTTCTTCACTATGTTTCTTTCTTTTCTATCAATATTTACGTTAATAACTCAATCATACTGCGTTACTACTGACGTCACTCGAAGCATGACACCGAACGCTCACATTACAAACCTCGGCCGCGAGCGTCCTATTTACTACGACACAATGGGGAAAATACAACTTATTCACGATGAATGGATCTTACTTACATACTATAACTTAACTACGTACTGGCAATCTACTCAAGACCTTAAAACTTTTTTGGAAGAAGTGAAAACTCTATGTCAAAAGCTGGACCCGAGATATTGTGAAAATACTATTCAACAATTACTTCACGAAATGGAACTATTGAATTACCGCAATAACATCTTACTTGCCCCGCATAAACATTTATCTGATCGCAAAAAACGCGGTCTAATTGATGGAGTGGGCTACGTTGCGAACAGCTTATTTGGAATATTGGACCAAAGGTTTGCAGAAAAATACCAACAAGACATTGAAGCTATTCAGAATAATGAAAAATATCTTTTAGAACTCATGAAGAATCAAACTACCATCGTGGAGATCGAAAATGACATAATGAAAAGAAATGACAAGAATATTCGATATCAATTCGATTTAATGAACAAGTTCATGAACGACACAGGCATGAGATTAGCCCAGATGGAGTCTAAGATTGGAACTGTCATGGCTACTAACTACTTCAGTTCTGTATCGCTCACAGCGCACTTACTGCTGTCCAACTTAAAGAACCTTCAAGATATGTTTTATAACGCGCTCGTTGATGCCTACAAAGGTCACATCGATGTACACCTCCTTGCTCCAGTCAATTTAATTAAACAGCTAAATGACATCTCGGGAAAACTACCGAAAACTTTAACCTTTCCTGTGGAAAATATTCAAGAACAGATAAAAGAATTATACAAACTTCTATACGTAAAGGCTCGAGTTACTAACAACTATTTTATGTTCGAGATACATATACCATTGACCAGCGACGAAGAGTTTACTCTTTATCGGCCCATCCCATTGCCGCTGAAAATAAATCAAGAGGAAATGAATAGATATGTAACCGTGTCATTCAAATATATAGCTGTCAACTTCAGAAAGAACACTTTCGTTAGCCTGGATGAAGAACGAATGAAACAATGCGTTCAAAGAAGCACAGACAACTTTGTGTGCACTCTAAACTTGCCAATTAGGAATTTAGAAAGCATGGAAGCTCCGTGTGAAGCCAAATTACTAAGTCATGGATCAACAGCACCATGTTATATTAAGAAAAAGAATTGTGAAGCCGCCTGGATTGAATTACACTCCACAAACACGTGGCTGGCGGTGTGCTGCGACTCCTGTACACTACGTACCATCTGCGCTGGCGACGTTGCATCTTACCAACTCAATACGTCCGCTCTAATCACTTTAAAACAAGGATGTGTGATGCAAACCAGAGAATTAAGTATCTACGCTCATAATTCATACCATAGCGACTTAAGCGTAGACTTAAACCTAGCAAGGATACCTAAACTAGAGAAATCCATTAACTACATGGTTAATTCCCAACGCATACCGCACCTTCGTGTACTGTCTGAAGAAGAAAACCTAAGAAATGCTGAAAAACTACTGGAACAACAAAAGAACCACGAGCTTATTCTTCCAACGACGATAACTAACCACGATATTCATCAATATTCACTATGCTACGCTCTGGTGGCAGTTGTTATTATTGCAATGTTGGTATGGTTTTCTAAAAAACGAGGCTGGTGTACCAAGAGACAGTATGCACCGGAGAAATCTGAAAAACATGAGAGCATGGATCTACAACACTCTGGCCCTACTAAAAGCAAACTTCAAAATACGCCTTCGTCAAAGGATCTGCGGAACGACGAGCCACTAGCAACGCTGGGGCAGCCTGGACCACCTCAACCGCAACCTCGGCGAGAACAAGAAAATGACATCTCTTTTGACTTTGATTAATATTTTTGTTTCTTTTACTTACTGTACTTTGTTAAATACTTATCATTGTAATCTTTATAATGTTATCTTAATATTTTTGTATTACTTTTATTTTTTCTACTCTTTTGGGGTTAGAAATATGTACGGTTACGTACATTACTTTATTTTAGTCTTAGTGCAAAAATTACCGCCGCGCGAGACGCACGCGCCAATAAACTTACTACATCATCGACTCGACTTTCATTGCACTCATCCGTACGGTGCTAACTGGTACTGTACAAACATATAAGATATTGGAACTAAGTTCCTTATCGCGCGTTGCGAAAAGGGACTGGACCAGTGGTGGGCAAACTTTTTTAATGGGGGGCCAAAAAGTTTAGGAAATTTTAGAGGAGGGCCAGAATTCAGTGGCGGTCTGAGTTGACGACCTTTTTTTGTCTTCCTCTTCTTCTTGTGCCTCTTCACTCCTGAAGGTTGGCCGTTAGTTTCTTGTACCTCTCTCTGTCCATGGCCAGGCGAAGCAGTTGTTCGACAGAGGTGATGCCAGACCACTTCCAAATATTTCTTAGCCACGACTTTTTCCGGCGTCATCATAATCAGTTGAAGCAGACTGTATCTATCGTGCCAAAGCACATGGCCGAGGTATTCAATCATACGCTTCTTGATGGTATGTGTCAGCTGTCGGGTCATAAAGACGCGCTCTCTCTGACCACACCTTACACGTCTACCACCTATCTTACACAAATTGAGACAGCGCCAAGTCAAAATGCATATTCACCCAGCACCTGCCCATCATAATTTGCGAAGGCGACGTATTCCCTGGAACAGCGCGCACCGTTCCAGGGAATCCATTAAGGCTGTTGCGCCGTGGCGTCTTTGTTTGCCACTCGGTTTGTATAATTAACGTTATCAAGCCGTATCGTTCGTTCGGCGGCGCCTTTGTGCAACGTCGCGGCGGTAAACGAACTAATTTAGCTGACTAGTACTCGGCGCTCTCTTTGCGAGGCCATTAATTGTATGCTTGCGAAGCGCTCCCGCGTTGCCGCCGCCGAAAATTCTAAATTCGGCGCGATTAAAAACGCTGGGCAATTAATTTGAACATTAGGATTTGTAATTTATCATACCATTTGTTTTAGTAAATTTATCGTAAATTATTTTCAATGGCCCAATTAGCTGCGTATATTTAACAAACGCGTATGTGTATTTAACAAATGCGTGTGTGTATTTAACAAAAAGTTGGTTGGTTTTAAAATATAAAAAAAATGCACTAAATACTAACTGTGACAATCTACAATGCTTGAAAGTTAGTTTGGAAGTAATAAGAGTTTCTTGACCAGTAATAGATCATAAACTGTGACATGTGTTGTTACTTAGTTAATTCAATTTAACACTTTGTTTTATGTGTCTCGTCTGTTTCAGTCAGGTCTAAGTAACGACATTGACTTAACTTCAACGGGACAGACGGTGTTAATGAATTTATAGTCTCTCTCTCAAGTCTTCGAAATATCCTATTTTAAACTAGCAAAACAATTATAAAACAATTACTATAGATAAAGCTATCAGTAAAAAAATTAAAATCGGAATCAACAAAACGAAAGTAAGTAGTAGGTATATCAACACAAAACGCACTTTGCGTATTACAGTCAAAAACTTATTTGTACATAAATCGCATGACATCTCTTATCATTCTGTAATATCCGTTAAATCACGTCCATTTATTGTATCATGCGTGTTAAACAATGCGAATGATTTTAATAAAATGCAAATGCCAGCGACCGCGGCACCAGTTGCGACGGACGCTACTGCCTAGAGAGCGTAAATATGTATGATATTGTTCAATTTGCCCCATTTACCCTACAGCCTAAATATTACCATCACTTTATACCTGAACGTCGAATAGGGAAATGGACGTAGAAGTTTCCCCTTTTACCCTAGTGCCTAAATATTACCATCACTATATACCTGGACGTTGTAGTTTGTAATAGGGCAATGTAGAATTTTCCCCTTTTACCCTACTGCCTGAATATCAGGATCACTTTACGACTGGATGCTACAGTAAGATAATGGATGTAGAACTTATCCTTTTATTTGGCAGCTTAAATAGCACAATCACTGCCCGTTGCCCCGTTTACCTTGCAGACTACATAGTATAATTATCACTTGTAGACCCAACGCAGTAAACATTTAAAATTAGGCAACGAAAACTAAAGTAGCTTTAACCTTAACTACAACATAATATGTAATTCGCCAAAATTTTAATCATACGGCAAAAACAGATGCGGCAGTGGTGCCTCCAGAGTGGAACCGTAAAAGACTGCACCTTCAAATCCAAATTCGAAACAAATGTACTTTCTCTGCTACAATAAAGCAAAAATCGCTTTGAATCTACAATAGCTGCACATCGAGATCTGCTGTATAAAAATAAATATTGCGATGTCGGACCATCCAGCAATATTTTATCCGGTCCCTCGGCTGATTCAGCGGTCTTGACTGGATTTCGTAGACATTTGAATTCAGCGGACGGTGCCGAGACTACGGCGGAAAACATTTCGAGGAACATTTGTATTCCTTTAATTCTCTTCTAGACTGCAACATTCAGTGTAATGTTAGATTTACTTTTATTTATGATTTTGAGGTAGAAAACCAGCATGCAGTCCATCTTATGGTAAGTGGTCACTGGCTTTGTAGTCAACCTAAGACAGGATTGAAGTTCTTTCTAAAGTCAACTACAAATGCGTTGCTACCCCTGAGGACTAACTTGGAACGCCTCAGGTAAGTATGTGTCCTTTCAGACCAAAACACAGCAGCACGAACACTGATGTTATAAGGCAGAAATAGGTGTAGCGGTGGTGTTTCCGGAGTCGAAACGTTGAAGGTTCTACCACCGCCTAATAAAAATAATTCTTAGAAGCCTTCTCCATGAATATATAGCCTAAATTTGTTCTCACGATCGATTTAACCTGGGTTTTGTCCGCATGAGCACCTTTTGGCCGATTATGTCCACCTTTATAATAACTTCAATTTTCATCGCTGTAAGGTTCAAATTTCTACAAAATTTCACGATAACCACTTACCTAATAATAGCTAGCCGTTAAAACAACTTATACGAAGGGAGGCAAAGTTTTTAACAATGAATTAAATTCATGTAATAACTATAAAAATCTGCTACAAAAAATAAAATAATTAAATAGCAGGCGAATTTTAATATTTTTGATGATTAAAAATATTAAATTCGCCTGCTATTTAATTATTTTTTGGGCGCTAAGAAAATAAAAAACTTTGAAAACCTTAGACCACAAACTTGCGTGAATTCTAAGTTACCCTAACACAGAAAGTATCATTTCTGTGTTATTTTATAAATATACACATATACCAAACCAAAATTCGGTTTAAGATCATTCAGTACACGATTGAAATTGGTAGCAAGCTGTGAATAAATTTATATCATCCCTTGCGGTTGCCAGCTACCTTACCTGCGTTACATATCAAGTGGAATAAAATAACAAATCATAGCTTATGCGCTATCCTATATCTATTCCACACATTACAGTAACTCTGTCTCCGTGTGTACATTAAAATATATCTAAAAGAAAATCATTTAGAGGTCTTTATGTGAAGAATAGAACCCAAATAAATAAATTTTGAATTTTTTTCTGTTTGTGTTTTTGTCTGTGCATTTGTGCAAGCTAACCTCATAAAAGGCTGAACCGATTTGAATGCGGAGTTTACTGATGTATTATGGTAAGCTTCACTTAAGATTTAATGTGTTTCATAAAAATCGATTCATAAATACGAAAGATGCGGGACGGGGACGGGTACGGCGAGGCGGTATGAAGTGTGCCAGGTTATCTTTTATTAAATTGTATGTCTCAAAACTTCCATTTTAATCCGTTTAAAGTAACTTATGCGCAAAAGAGTAACAACCATTTTCGCAAACTTTCGCTTTTGTAAAATGTGTACGATACGACTGAATTCCAGCTGCATTGAAATATCAGGGCGGACTCTTGTGAGCGGCTTCTTTTGAAAATAAACAAAAAGCTATAATAGAATAGAACGTACCAAAGATACAGAGTTGATTAATGGCAGATTGAATTCGCGGTCCGGTGGCTGGCCGGCAGAAAATAGAATGCATTCGTGTGGAGATTGGTTTAGTGTGTATTGTGAGTTGCGAGCTACGATAGAAAGGTTTGCACAAACTTTATTAAAGATCGAAGGAAAGAGCATTGAAAGAGTCATATTATTTTTTTATTCACTCAAACGTGGACGGGCGGTTGTTTTTAACGATTTTTTGAACACTACATAGGTATAGTATACAGTCCATCTGTAGGTAAGTCACTGCCACCGATGGAGATCAGTAATCAACCAAAAATAGGATCGAATTTTGTCATTAGGACGACCACAAATGTGTTGCTATTCCTGAGAACCAAGTTGGCACGCCTCGCTTAATTGTAATCGTTCAAATCAGAACACAGCAACAAAAATGGGTGAAAAATCATGAAATTTCCGTGAATGATCCCATGATTCTATGATTCAAATGTTGCACTATACTTAAGTTACGAAAATTCAACAAAATAAATTATACAAAAGTTAATCTCTGCAGAGTCGGTCTTTAGCGTGAGTAGCAACTAATCCGTAAACAACTAACTACTGTTCATTTTGTGGTTGCTTTATCAGACTCGCTTTATGGTAACGTAACAGTTAATAAGTTTAGCAGTTAATATAATCTATTGTCTTACAATAGATCTTATATTTGTGTAAAGACACAACAGTTATAACAGTCATAACGAATCAGTAATATATACAATACAGATAAACTATTATTACCTAAATGTGGTCTTAACTTAAAAATGAGTAAGTATAACGATAAAATTCTGTCTGTCATCTTACGTAGGTACATTGTATTGTTTCTTTTAAGGACTGAGATGAGAACTTATAGCAACAATTTTGTCCTCGATTTCAATAGTCCATCGTACATAGTAGAGTTAGTACGTCTTCCGGAACACTTAAATTAAATAATGAAACATTTTAGGTGTCCTTAAATACTTCCATAATGTTAAAGTATGACCATTCTAAAATCCAACCAAATTCTTATTTCTTTCCGATTATTTATCTCTTTTTACGTCTGAAAAAGACGTTTTAGCGGCGATAGCGTTAAGAAATATTATTTTCTTAATAGGCAGAGACGCGATTCAGCCTTTTGCTGTCATCTGACTAACAATTACTCTCTTTTATGGCTTCATTTTCAGTTTCCAGCTAGTTAAAAGAATTATGAAGGCAACGTCATTTATATGAACGCCCAGAGACATTAAAATCTTTTGTGTTACGGTGAAATTATTCAACATTAAACGCACATTAACGGCCGCACAGAGCTCCAAGTTTATTATATTTAAATACAAAAGAGCGTTCATTTTATGCAGCAATCAAGTTAACATATATTTTTTTGAAAAACAAAATTACAATACCGTTGGTGCAGAATAATTTGAGACTAATTGGAACTTCGCCAGTGAGTAAGTAGAGAGTAGAGAAAAACTCCAATTTGTCTTCAGATCTGAGGATTTCACCATTTTTGGGCTAAGTGAGAGAAAGAGAGAAAGGTGCTAGAGCCATCTTACCATTAGGTGGACTGCATGCTCGTTTGCTAACGTCATAAAAAAATGCAATGGACAACGGTTACGGTGACGGTGACGGTTTACGGTTGATAAGAAGGGAAACAAATGACAACAAACAAAAGATGTGGTGAAAGCGTGGAAGGTTGGCCGGTGGTGGTGGCGATCCATCGCGAAGTAAATTTTCCATATAACCCGTCTGTGCAGCCTTGTTTACTATAAAAGATCTACATGATGTTCAAGGGCGCTTATCATCAAGAAACATCGTCGTTTGCAGCTCACCTCAATAAAAGACTCAATTTCCCCCGTTAAAAGCTAAAATATCTCGCGGAATTATGCATTGTCCCAGTTTTGGAACCATAAACTTAAGTGTGTTGTGATATAAAATTTCACAAACCCGCACTAAATGTTTATATCCGAACGGCACGATTCGGGGACCTTTCCATTTCAACAAACAAATTCGGCGCGTGAACCGGTCCGGTCACTTTCCTTACACGTTTCGTGGAGCCGAATCATCTCTGCCGAATGAGTCAGAGGTACAAAGTTTTTGGGTGCTTTCTCCCACACCTGTCCGAGTAGTACACGGATACGAACACTTTCCACCGGTGGAAATGGGAGCAGCGTTTTGCATGGCCTTGTTTCAAGTTACCGGCGATGCGGCCGCTCCATGGCGGCCAGTCTGTGCCAGACGTTCAGTCGAGCGCCACGTGCCGTGCCAAGCTACAATCGGCGCGAAAACGCGAGTGACAGCTCCGAGAGTGCTTTGTGAGTGTGACTGGTCAGTGTTTAAGGATTCAGGATAACCCGAGCAAATCTGGAGCGACATCGGCTTTTGACGAGGTTGGTTTTGTCGTTTGGCGCGCGCTACCGTTTGCATGCTTTTCACCGTAGTCGCATAAGAGATTGATGTTTTGTTTCTGTTTGTTATTTATTATGTTTAAATAACCGCGGCAGACATTTCACTGGCTACGTAAATGTGAAAGTTTAGTCTGGTAAGAGAAGTGTGTGTGATTCTTTACTGCGATACGGTCACGCCTGCTGGTTCAGTAACATGTACGATTTATTTCATCAATTTAATGTATGATTAATTTTCTATCAGTACACGAGTGCGGTTAGCGTTTAATTAGTGTAGTGGAGGATAAATCAATTAGTTGGAAAGAGAAACCTGTAATTTTGTTTTTAATAATTATTGCACTCAATTGTAGTTTCATTTTTTTTATTAACTACGCTATTTGTTATTTTACACAGCGCAAGAATCTCATTCTCATTATTGATATTATGTGTAAATTAGTTTTTTACATTGCACTATTATTTAGACTTTTCTTCGAATTTTGAATAAGTTCAACTTAGCATATAAACTAAGCTAGTATCACATTAGTTAAGATGTGGCAATTGATGATCGAGCCATAAATTTGCATCTCACTTATTGAACTATTGACGTAAACCCATTCCTAACATAAGCTTTTCCACTTAGGTCAAAAGGTTAAAGATGTGAGTAGATGTATCTTTACTAACACATATCAATGTGTGCATATGAATATGGACAAACATTGGGGTCAAATTAAAGTTTTTATAATATTCTACATTCGAATAAAATGCTACCTAAAGTGTGTTTCTGTACTAAATTGTAATTTACATTTCATAATTACGAATAATGCCATTATACAATACAATGTAGAAATCAAATATGATCAATATTGGCTAATTAAGCTTGCGGTTTTGATTTTAGCTACCGATAAGACTCAGCAAATTGGCCGCCTAACCGAGCGATTTTATAGGGTGCTACGAATTAGGATATTGTCTCACCAATTACTAAAACACCTAAGCTAAGCGAGTGAAAGAATCGAAACATATCTATAAGCGATGAAAAACGAACGCAAACACATTTAATAATACATAAAAATGGGTGTGAGATAAAAACAATGCTCTCAGTAGAAAGTAGTTTGTCGATTAACACTCATTTCTAACCGGCTTTTGGAAGAGAGGTTAATATTTTTGTTTTTTTTTTCAACAATCAAACACTTTATTCTACTAGATTTCTACTTTAGATTGATGCATTAACTTAAAACTAAGTTGAGACATATCTAGTATCTTTGTAATATCTGCAACGCATTTGAAACATTTTGCTTGCTCAATAGGACCTGCGTCACAGGGTGGTACGGACAACACATTAGATAAAGAACAACACTAAAAAACAGAATTTTAAATTCATCATTCAAATTTCCGTTTCGCTGGGAACCATATAGTACCCATCGAGTCTTACGGATAAATAACAGTTACTATGAACGCTTTGGAGACATATCAAAAATATATCTAGTTTGTCTTTTACAGTCAGACACATGCCTAACTAAAGAAAAAATACATAAAAGCGAGTGCCGTAATTAAGCTAAGATATCGAAAATAGCGTCGTTTTAGCAATATCATAAAAAAGCTTTCCGTTGTTAAACCTTTACCTCATTGAATAAAAGCTGTACAGAGTAAAGATCAAAACTTTATAGTACTTTTTTTCGTCAGGAGTACCACTTGGATCACCTCAATTTTAGCCACCTTTTGTTTTTACACTATAGCTGTGTGATGGTACGAGTGGCTCAAAGAACTCCACCATCTGCAAAACTCAAGATATGAAGAGATATAATAAATTAGAGTAAGCCAAGTCAAGAAAACCTTGTTTCGACGAATAAACAGTAGGTGTTACGTAAATTAATTTTAATTACAGAGCCGGCGAGTTGCCTAACTTTCTATTACTTAAGTGATTATAACGCGCAGGAAGAATAGGCTATACATACATAGCTGTTATGATTTTGTTTGACAAGCGTTTTCTTCGAAACTTTCGAGTTGAAACTTAAAATTAATTCTTGGAATCGTTTGTTTTAACTCCCTTTAAACATTGCCTTTGAAAACTTTCTTTTGATCGCAATTTAATTTGAAAATCAGTTGACGAAATGTTGGTATATTCGGCTATTGAATGCGCTGGTTTTGAAACTTTTTATCTTTATAAATGGTTGTTAATATAAATAAACGTTTTGTTGAAAAATAGAGTTAAAAAGTTCCTTGCAGAACGCCCAACTAAAAGGTTATGATCTGAGATACAAGGGCTCTCGTCAGTCTATTGAAAGGCTTGGTCAATTAGTTAGAGCGAGTTCTGAGGACGGTTTTCAAGGCAATAAAGGCAGATCCAGTAATGAACCAGGAAGCAACGGCTAATAATACCTTCCTAACGTAAATAAAGGAGTCCATTTTCGAGATATAAATAGCTTATTGTGTTTCTTTAATTCTCCTTTATTATATTCTTGTTAAAATCCGCCAGAGCTCAGATTGGGCGCAAAAAGGATAAATGTAGAGATTAAACATAATTTTTTTTGGAATAGAATTTAATGAAAAAATATAAAGATGATTATTTAATCAACATTATGCAGGTATGAATATTTGGTGCTTTTGCTAAACTATGAGAATCCTATGACCTATGAAAGACAAAAGTTTTTGTGGCCAACTTCAAATGTTTTGTTCAAGAGGTGTTAGATGTTATGAAAACCGATATAGTGTAATTTCAAATGTTACCCATAATGCGAAATGTTTATATGTACTTACGTAATAATTGAATTGGCTATCCCACTAATTCCCATTGAACAAAATTCGTTATTACACGATAAACCAATCCTTTTATTTTTGAGTTAAAAAAATATTTATCGTCGATTAGGCACTTCGGATGGTACATTAATCGCTCGCTGTTATACTGAATTAATCCCGAGGGATCTACCTTGGA
The DNA here is from genome assembly GCA_018250225.1 of Udranomia kikkawai. Taxonomy (NCBI): domain Eukaryota; kingdom Metazoa; phylum Arthropoda; class Insecta; order Lepidoptera; family Hesperiidae; genus Udranomia; species Udranomia kikkawai. The sequence continues at coordinate 19,020 of DWTF01000016.1, forward strand.
TGTAACTTTTTACGATAAGCCCTGTAAAGAAATGTTTTTATTCCAGCTTGCTATTACGGATGATGATAGTCGTTTACCAAGTAATCCAGATAGATGACTGGTTTCTATGTAAACATAATATTTCTGCTTCAAACATAGCCTAATGTTATCGATAAACAGCGTACGTACGTGGATTAATGGTTAATTTAAATTTAATCCGCGTTGTCACAGTGCTTAAAACTTCGTCGGAAAGATAAAAACTTTGGTAAGTATTTGTAGTGAAGCTGTCTTTTGTTCCCCTTGATGTCAGGATTAAAAAATCTATGTGTACACGAATTCAGAGTATACTTGACTTATTCAAGACTATTGATCGTTTAAACCGATCTCAGAAGATCTAGAATCTTGTAAATATTTGCAAATTTCTTCTATTAATAACATAAGTTACCGAGGCCGGATTAATCTTTGTTATTAGATACTGGGGCTGAAATCCTATAGATTCTCAAGGAATTGCTCTCAAACGGTAAACTATTATCTAATGTCCGTTACTGGTAGCAGCGCAAAAAGGATTCTATTCCAAGGTCGTAAGATTGATAGTTAATTGAATTAACAGCACACGTGCTTCCCTTTGTAACGTCCGTAAGTAATTGGAACACTATCAGATTGAGTAAACTGAAACGGTTTAAATGACGCCACTACCTGTTAGCTTTAGTAATTGGATCAATGGTTTTTCCACTTTGATATCGTCTTTATATCGGAAGTGCAAATATCATTTAATAGGTGGTATCATATATTGCTGCGTCTTCAATCAAGTGGTATCAACTATTGCTCCGAGAGCGTCTTCAATCGACTGTATAGTTCTTATGTTCTAAGTTTTTCTAATACATTAATGTTATAAAGGTGGTAGAACCTTTTATGGTTCGACTCCGGAAGCACCACCGCCACACCTACTTTTGCCTTATAGCAGGGTTCGTGCTGCTGTGTTCTGGTTTGAAGGGTGTGCTCAGGGAGACATACTTAAGCGACTCAACTTAGTCCTCGGTGAGCAACGCTTTTGTAGTTGACCTAAGAAAGAACTTCGATCCTTTCTTAGGTTGATTGCAGATGTACATAGGCGGCAGTAACCACTTACCATCAGATGGACTGCATGCTCGTTCTTTACCTCAAAATAAAAAAGTGCAAACATATCATTTAATATGTGGTAATGCTTCGAGAGAGTCTCCAATCGACTGTATAGTTCTTATGTTTCTTCAATACATTTTTGGCATCGTCACTTATTAATATCATTAATAGGGAATGGGGGAGACACCTGTATACGAGTATATTTTTAGGGAATTACGTCTAGACGTCCCGTCTTACTGGACGGGATTATGTTGATCGACCGAAGAGTATCGTCCGTCCTTATCCACAAAGGTAAAAACGGAGATATTCTGGTAAATTCGATATTTTGTAGCAATTTTTTTCATGTAGTTGCTGTTGGCAGTTTCACCGGGTTTTTGTGTAAAGCCTAGAAAGGGTCAAAGCCGGGATTTGTAGAAACCGGTAAATTCGATATTTTTTGGCATTTTTTTTCGAAAATATGTAGTTGCTCCTTTACAGTTTCACCGGGTTTTTATGGCAAGCCTAGGAAGGGTTAAAGCCGGGATTTGTGGAAAGCGGTAAATTCGATATTTTGTAGCATTTTTTTCGAAAATGTGTAGTTGCTGTTGGCCCTGGCCTTTACAGTTTTATCGAGTTTTAGTATTAAGCCTAGGAAGGGTTAAAGCCGGGATTTGTAGAAATCGGTAAAATTCGAGAAATTTTGTAGCATTTTTTTTGTTCGAAAATGTGTAGTTGCTGTTGACCCTTGTGGCCTTTACAGTTTCACCGAGTTTTTGTGGCAAGCCTAGGAAGGGCTAAAGCCGGGATTTGTAGCACTTGGATTTTGTTTACCTATTTTCAGCACTCACACCCAAATCATTGTTTGCAGGTGAAACCACAGAGCGCAGCTAGTTTATTGTAAAACAATTCGAGCCATTAGTTACATAACAAGATCTGTCATTATCAGACCACCAGCCAATTTCCAAAGTGTTCAAAATGCAAATTTACTTGTAATAGTTGCGAGAACAGTCATTGTTCCTTCGCAGGCCGTTTCGTGTATTGTCTAAGATCCTTCTGACATTTACGAGCAAACTTTAAATAAATTAGACGACGTTTACAATGGAAATCGATAGACACGTCTGTATAATCTGCCCTCTTGAATATTTAACGTGCGCTTCGCTTAATACAAAGTACCCTATTATAATAAACATCAATTAAATAATTTCAAATCAGCTGGCGTACTTGGTTTATCTGCTTGCGGATAAAGATTTCGCTTTTATTTTAAAATGTTTATGAACCGATAAAAAGGTATATAGATGTGACTTGAGACCTGTCCTCGTCCTTAATTTGCGATGACGAGGTGGTGGCGACGAGGAGGTGTTGATAAAAGTGATTGCAGTATTTTTTTCATTCTTCACATATCCGAGTCAGTAGTTAGAATATTGGCGGTAGTTTAGTAGTAATTTCTAATGTTTCAGGCCTTTTTTATAATTTTGTTTCAATAAAACACCAACACTAAATGAAGAGATAAATATTTAAAAAAGCGTAACAAAAACTAATAACCTGAATGATA
>DWTF01000017.1:0-21452 GCA_018250225.1 Udranomia kikkawai
TATGTCGTGGGTTGGTATAGAAAAATGGGGGTCATTAAATTCACGGTAGCTTTATTAAAGTATTCAATAAATTATTTCAATTATTTCGTTTGTAGTTTTTGTGTAAATGATCCATTTCCACTTATCAATAATGACCTAACATTAAGTACACTGCTTTATAATTTTTAGTTCCTCACATTCTTACACTCGTTTTCTTCAGTGGCTCCAAAATGCAGAAAATTCGACAAAGGGTTATTTAAAAAGATTTAAGATATTTCTAAACACCAGTTGTGCTTTAAAACGAATTCATATCATATCGACTAGAACGAACATTTACTATCGATCGAAATGTATGTTGCCTCGCCATTTCCAACATTAAAGAAGTTCCCGATACAAAGAGCTCAAAGCATTGACACTGCAACCAGCTTCCAATTATAACAGAACACCTTTCTTTCATCCCCCATTCCCACTCATATCAATAAGCTCCAGAAGATTCGTCAATATCGACACACAGAAATGTGTTGCTAAAGCAAATATCACCCGGGGGTGGCCACCCCGTTCGTTATCACGTCGCGGACATAATTTAAGACGAGTCAAAGGGATGGCTCATCCCACAGAGCGGACGTCTCGTAGAAATGACCTGATATCCTCTTTGAGGGACCTCGTGTGAAATTCTCGTTAACATGTGCAGGGTACTAAATTTGTCTATGAAATGTATTTTATGTGTCCGTACGTTATTTAGGGTGTAATATTAGAATTTACTAACCGGGATCGTTAGTTCACTTCATTATTATTTCTTTTATAAAATCTAGCGCTTTATGTCAATACTAGTGATTTTATAAATGAGACAAAGGGAAATGGGTTCACGTCAACAGTGCTAGGTGGGTGGGGATCGAACCCACACTCTCTCGATACTCAAGTACGGTACTTAAACCTTTGCTACTGCTGCATTTTATTGGTTTAACTTAAATTGTAACTCTTAACCTTCCAAAGACGGAAAAGAGAACTGATTTTCTTAAACCTAAACGAAGTAGTAGCTTATTTTCTACATTAAAATAGAGGACTATATTTTACGTTAGAAGGTTCTTAGGTTTTTGAATTGGTTTGGGGTATTCATTGATTTACAAGTCTCAGTAACTTGTTACTCTAGGGTTTCTAATAGTGACAAAGAAAGACTTTCTGACTTAGTACGGACTACAAACAAACATGGTTCCTGCAATGGATTGAATTTTTATACTGTATAGTTTTATGTCTTATTCTATTGTCACAATTATAATTAAGATAAAATAAGATTTAGATGTTAATAATTTCGTATTCGCTCTCATTATAAGAGGTGCTGTTTAGGTCGCCTGTCAAGGCACAAAGGGTTATTATGATAACGAAGTGACAAAATACTGGAGAGAATTTAGTCGATATTGTAGATAGGTTTATATTCTACTGGTCGTTCAGTCTCTGGTTCAGGTAACTCCGTAGATTCGTCAGCTACATCTGTTGGCGATTATTGCTACTTCTATATTTTTTTTATTTATTCGTGGTAGAGTCACTTTCTAGGAAACCTCTTACTGAGATAATGTGTTAAAAGTTAACCAATACAGAATACTTACAACTCTTCAATCGGTCATTAAAATAAAAATTATTAAATACAAAACGTAATCTAACAAAAAAAAACAACATTAAAACATTCAGATAACAAAACTGTCAGGATTGTTGTCAGGGACACTTTCTCCGTTTCACATAAAAATGAGCCAAAAAAAAAATAAACAAGAAATTCGCTCATTCATTCAGCCAAATAATATCATTCACTCCGCTCACCTACATATTTTATCTACAAAAGTACTACCATCAGTGGGTCGGTCCGCTGATAAGAGTTTTTATTTTTCCGGAAGTCAACCCTTCGCCCGCTATCTGTGACGTCACGTTCCTGTACGACGCGGACGTCATGGCGAATCTTTTTAACCATCCCCCTGGAAGTATTAGGATTTCGACATTTTTCGTACGAATTTTTTTTTGTGAAATTTTTTTTTGTTGAATGAAATTTTGATAAGTCGTAGTACATTTATATTGTAAAGAACACGACGAAATTTAATTCGAAACAATCAAAATAATACTGCATTGTTGTCGTAGCTACAGCAACTAAATAAAGAGAATGTATTTAACTAAAATCTTAAACTAATCGACTTAGAACGAAACCGTTTTCTATAACAAAGTTTTTATTTCTTTATGTGACAAACTATTAAACTGTCGATACGTCACTTACAGGTGCCAAACTAAATATTAACCCTTCACTGCCCGTGTCAACGCTTTTAACACTTTTAGTTCAAATGCTGGTCTTTTGGGAACTCACAACTGGAAATGTCACTTAAGAAATACTTCGGACTGTTAGAATTTTTATATTTGTTGCGATGTCGTAAACTGTTGTTTCATTTAGCTTGCGGTACAATCCAAATTTCAATCCATCTATTTCACCATTCATCCAAAATAAAGTGTGACTGGGAGATATATGTCTCCCCTAATATTCCACATTCTGGTCGGTACCGTTACTTCTAAATTCATTTCTTTTTTGCTGCTTTCCTTCTTTTCCGACAAAAGGCAAATTACGTCAGAAAAATACCAATATGTTCAACACGGTTGCTATAAACAGAAATTAGTGGCTATAGTGGTGGGGGTCGTATACGAACATCAATAAGTAATCACAACTTACAAAGACTGTACTCCATATGCACACAACGCGAAACAAAGAATAGCCTGTTAGATCTTGTAACAATATAAAACATCTCCGAAGACAGACGGCAGCCTCCCATCTGGAATTAAAAGTGCAGGTGGGGACATTGATCTCACCGGACGGACGCACCCCCACCCACCCTACGTGTGGACGCTTAGCGATTGATAATGGGGGTCGAATGTTATTTATTTAGACTAAATAGGGGAGGCCGGGGTGGTACGGAATCGTCACGTATTGTCTTTTTTTATTTTCTAAGATTGTAAGTGTGTGCATGTATAAATACTGGGTACAAATGATTCAGCTACAGATTTACTGTTGCTCTTAGATAGGGGTTAGTTTTTTAAAGTATACATCTTAGTTTAGTGTTTAAAGCGCAATATAACTTTAGAAATGAATATAAAAGGACAAAGCCTTTCCGATTAAGTAGTACTAGAAAACATTTTTTTGGCTTGTAGGAGTTGTAGGCCGTAAATTAATTCTCTTATAAAGCAAATACAACAGAAGTTATTATCTAATCTACAAGTTTCAATCAAAAGTCTAAAAAAACATCTCCAATCAAAAGATTAAAATAGTTTTTGAAGCTAATTATAGGTCTAATGTGACACAGCGTTCACACTCACACAATGGACAGTGCAAACGCGAAGGGCCGGTTAAAATGTTTAAACTATGGTGAAATATCGATAACTTATCCTACGTTCGACAGTCGACGGAGCTGCAAAGGTCAGGCGGCAATCACTTCGCTGGAAACCAGATTCGTTTTAAATCAAGATGGAGTCTATATAAATCACGGCTATACACTATTAACGATAAACAAGTGCAACTTCATTCACTGAGATTTATTTAGATCACAATCCTTGGTTTGTTTTCTTACATTTGTATTTAGTTTTCATTTTACGAACCTACCAAATCCACTATTCACCAGATGAGTTAACACTTACATATATTGTTGGGTTCCATAATATGTCAATTTGACCAAAGTGAACGGCTGTTCACTACTGATAGAACTACTCATAGAAATCTGGATAATTTCAAAACTTTTATTCCTCATTTGGAACATCTCATAATCTCATGGGGTTTAATCTAAGGTTTCATTTAAATACAATTAACAATGATGACCTACAGATGGAGCGTGACATCACCACATCCCGCCAAAGCGGGGTTACCAAATGACACAAATAATATGACACGTATTATGTTATGGGGAGACTGGGGTAAAACTGTAAATGGTATTTGATAAATAACAATGCACATTTATTTTTTACTTAAAAAGAGCGATCTAAAAGTAAAAACGTTATTTTAGTTGAAAGTAATCATTAATAGACAAGAATATATACTAGGTTACTTAACAATTCATTTTACGATTGCATTATTCTATAGCTAAAGTAATTAGAATTTTAATCGAAGTCAAAAGCGTTAGTCTCCCGACCTACCCCAATTATTAATGCAGCGTGATCTTACGTTCCAACTGCGATCTCAGCGCAAAGTTGAATGATTCGGATCCAACTGTAATCTCACTTTCATTAGCTGGACAGCATTAGCTCCTCTCAGAAACATACAATTTTCAAATGCACGTACCGTCAGTAATCTTTAAAACAAATCTATTTGCGATGTCTTCAGGCAAAGTTGGGTGCACACCCCCGAGCGAACGAGTTACGTATATATCACAAAGCGGATTGTCCTAGTGTGCCAACTGCCACCCCGTCTGGACACGTCCCGACCGGACCTCTCCCGTCTTGCAGCGTTTGACTGAGCGAAATCACTCAAAAGTTTTAATGCCGCTTCCGTGGGGACGTTTCGCTCCGGCGGAGTTGGTCAGAGTGTGAGTGCCCCCTCGGAGCGGCGATGTGTGCTGTCCGTATTCAGTGCCAGTACGTGTGAATTTTTCGCTTTACCTAGCGTTTCGAGACGTGTTTAGACGTGTTTGATGTAGACTGAACAAGCTTTCGATGCTGAGCTAAATGTTTTCTTGTTGGCCACAAGGAAATATTGATTGGGTCTCTGCGAACGTTTCCAAAAAGGAATTTTGTTCTATACGACTTTTTGAACATAGTTAAGAATATTAGTGTTATGATCAGAATCAATTTATCAATAGGTATATATTTTATGCGATGCGATACGTGCATAAAAATGTTGTGATGTTAGTTATCACGTCTAATTTTTTATTTTCATACAATTTACTATTACAGTAGCAACTATATAAGTTACCAACGAGTTGGATGTATTATGTCAATCACATATGAATGAAGCTACTGCGGCGGAAATAGATTTATAACAATGTAAAACGATAAAAATATTAGACATACTCAAATAAGGAATACGTTAAATTAAAATCAAACTCGCAGAACTGACAAAGAAAAACGTATTAAACACAATCAAAACTCCAAGATAGACAATAACGACAACAAATCCAATGATTGACCGAAACTAATTTCCATCAGCGAAGTTTCATTACAGTCCGAAGCGGCAAATCCGCACGGAACGTATGACAGCGGATTTAATTAGCAGGGAACAATCAGTGGCGGTATTAACGCGAAAAGTTGATGGCATCGATCCACTGTCTAACCGCAGTATGAGTGACGGATTTATCTCGCGATATTCAATTATGTGCGCAGGTTGCGACCAATTAATAACATGGCAACATCTTTTCAATTTGGTGCTTTTGTTTTTTTATTATTACCACAGTGTTTTCTATTCGTTGAGTAAATGTGGATTTATAATCTGTTTTTCATTTCAAGGACTAAAAAATGTTATTTTGTACTTATGTGTTATGATCGAGGGTGGTAAAAATTAATATCTTCGAGCTCATCTTTGTTTCTAAAAAGATTACGTAACCTTTTGAAAAGTCTTAGTGTCTATATGTCCTAAATTCATAACATACTTAAAGATCCATAAAAACTAACGTCAATAAATTTGAAAATACAATAATCACTTTTCATGAGTATAAAGCATAAATTACCTATTCGCATAATTGATTGGAACTGTCCGTCTAACCGCACCCGAGTGACGGACTTTATCTGTTAATATTCAATTACAACACCCACCCCTAACCTCCCCTTGCTGTCGCATTTCTTCACGTGTTACTATTTTTAGAACGTTCTTGTATTGAGAGTTTTCATAATTAGTTTTGCTGGTATTTAAGGGAATTTTGTACCTTGTTATGTTCACACGTGCATGGATATGAAGCAAAATAGTTAATACTGCGATTCTTTAATATTTAATCACATAAGCGAATTACTGCGAATTCATATTTATTGTCTAATTTAATACTTTGATTTTCGCCAATTAACATGTGGTGTAATATTGTTCATAAATCCTTACTTTACCAATTTCTTAAATAAAGTAAATTGTAAAATCTTCAAAATGAGAATAAAGAAATTATGAACAAGCCCAAATCACGGACACCTGTGAAAATAACAGATCATTTTACCCCAAGCTACCCGGATCCATTATAATAATACATACATCGAACGAGGAGACGGCATAACCTTTCGTAATGATATCACATCTGTCGCAATACCGCATGCAGCCACCGAACATGAAGACATAACCCATCCAATTACAGGGCTGAAGGTACACGAATATTCCCGAAATGCACTTATTACGTCCTGATCCCGGGCCCGGCGCGCGTGATCCCGGGATGATTGGCAATCCCGGGATAATAAGGCGCCCGGTTTAATGGGAGAGTCGCCAGATATATTCGACTGAATGATTTGTTAATTAAATAATATTATTAATATTGCGCCCTGTTGATGAGGTCGCATTTGAATAAATGAATAGGTATGTTCCAAATCATGTCATAAAACTGAATATGCTACAAAACTAGTGTTATCTAAAAAGTAGTTTGTTTGATTTAGGGAAAGTACGGAAACGCTAATAATTCCTTCAACTTATTTTGAACCAATTGGGACATTCATCGAAGTTAAAGGAAACAAGAGCTTTGTAGGTCTCTTTGCCAAAGTAACACCTAAAATGTGATTATCAGTATAAATAAACTGTTGCCATATATCTGTTTTATTATTTAATCATGTAACCTTTAAATATCAGTGATACAAATTAAACAACTCTTACCAACATTTAAAACTGATATAATTGTTGCAAGCATCTGGACTTAACATACCTGTAACAAAAGAAAAACAAAAAATGTACTAATCGTAAAGTGAAATCTGTAAAATAATACTAATGCTAGTGTAATTGAAGTTCATTATGACAAAATTTGACCAATTTGATACCTAACTGGTTTCAAAATAATTGTGTATGTGTCATCGACATGCACAAAACAAACACATACAAACAATGAGCTGCACATATATTCAAAAATGCCTGTGCAAAGATTAAATCTAAACAACGTTGTGGAGGTGGTACCAAATTTTTTAGACGAAAGTTTGAAAAAGAAAATAATTATCCTAATTAAAAGATAGTTTTATTAAGAATTGTAGACAGTATTTCGAGAATACGGTTCAGAATATAAAGTCACATCATTGACAAAACGTAGGGGAGGAGTGCCCCTATCGGGACCTCTGTTTCTGGAGAAGGCAGCGGAATTTTATGGAGTGAAGTGAATCTAATATAGTCGGAATGTCGCATCGAGATGTCTGACCGTGCCCCTAGAGGGCGGACCTGCGCTTTTGAAAAAAAAAGAGTGAAAGATTTTTTTTCTCGTAATAGAAATAATACTTCTTAATATTTTACTAATAACGTTATATTTTCTCCATTAACTATATATTAGTTTGAATCGTTCATTTGTCCTCGGTATAATATTACTTGACAGTTTTTTTCAAAACTTCAGCTAAACAAAACAAATATATTGTTTTACTAAAAATAATCATTTTTGTACACCACAGCCGCGATTTAATAATTATAATAAAGATAATACAATATTTGTTTGATAAAAGCATTCATCACAGTAAACCCAAATCGTATTGAGCTCCGATTCTTCCATCGCAGTATCATAACGAGACGATGATCTCATATCGATATCAATCCCAATAATAAGTCAAATGAATTGATTCAAACGAGTCTCGCGCCCCCTCTCGACTTAACCCTGCATCCGCGACCGGGTTTTTATAACACCAGCGGACCGCGTGATCAAATTTTATTTTACGGAGTGCCAACTTTTATTGGGGCCAGCCACTGTCCACGGTTATGTTTTATTTAACGCCGGCCAGCTTTGCATAGATTTGATTCTCGCTTCGTAGTGGATTTTGTGGACATTTTATGTTAGCCACTTAGGATTGGACTTTAAAACATTGTTTTTGTTTTAAGACACGGCTAGTATTTGGGTTGTTTTGAAGAAATGTATGTGCGGTCTCCAACGTAGTTTTTAAAAGTACTACTAGAATTAACTACGAGATTTATTGTTATTTTTGGTCAAAAAGAAATTTAGTGGTTATTCGGTTCAACGTTGCTTATATTCAAATCATATACTATAATCCAAATAATATACATCAAAGTTATAACAAATTTTGAAATCATTTCAGTGTCTTATCTGATGAAATTCAATTTATTTCTCCTTTATGTACGCAAAACATGAAGGCGAACGTTTATGTTAATAGACCTTTTGTACGAACAGAAACAATTTCTTAATCTTCAAACTGCACGACAAAGAAACGTCCAACCCATATGGGTAATATCGGCTGAATGTACGTTAAACGGTTAAACATTCCCAACGTTCCGTAATTTTAAATCTCGATATAGAAACGGCGTACGATCGAAGAAATGGGGGATATCAAAGGATCCACGTCAAGCGCTGCGCTAACAAAGTCAGGACAGTGTGTGTAAACACAGGCAATATTGTTACCCGCCGCAATCTCGTATCAACCGGCCGAATAGCTCGGATACTTATGTAAATCGGACCACGACCGCGCTTATTGTATATCTAATTTGATTTCTTTTGCAATACCGTGATGGGATTCAACGAATATTGGTCCTACCTGGCCGTGCAATATCTCCGGTCTGAAACACCCATAGCGACTGAGGGTTAAGAGATCAGCGATAGAGGTAGTTTTGCTGGGCTGAGTTTTTTAAAATATTTATGAGGGAGTGACGCCGAGAGGTCGAGTTTGTACAGTAATCCAATTTCGGGTTATGTCTTTGGGAAGTTACTTATTTTGGAGGGGAACTTTTGGGCGGGTCAACGATGTTTTTTATAGGTTTAATTAAGGTTATATATTCATGCGGCGTACGGGGGAAATGCCACCTGGCGACTTAGCAGTTTATTGGGATTCCTGAGATTATGCTTCTGTATCTGGTGCCTAATAGTATTAGGTCCGGGATGTATTTTGATTAAAAAGGACGAGGAATATTTTTCGTTTATTCTCCTTTATTTTCAAATGTAAATTATGTATATAATTAAGTATTTCCTGAGTTGTATACTAACACTTAACTACGCCAACGGTTTGCACTGAATTACTTAAACACTGGAAAACAACCGGTAACATTTTAATACTTTAGATACATTTTTTTTAGAATATTTTCAAAGCTAAATACCCGTGGCCCGTAGAGCCCACGAAACAAAACGTATTCGTTCGATCTACTTGTATAATAACGAAAAATGATACATCAGCAAAATGCAAATATAACTACAAAAAAACTAAAAGACAAGATCGGAGTAGCTGTAAAATCCTTTGCATCTCGAAATAAAAATTTGAATCTCATATTAGAGCGTTAATAGCAAAGTGAAGTTGAACTAATTAGTAACAAACAAACTTACAGACATCACATGTCGAAACGTCGGTGCGATCGCTACCAACTTCTATCCACTTTTTACTTTTGAAAACATTTTACCTCTATTTTTGTTTCTTTTCCTGCTACTGCTTCATCTCATTCCGTTTTTTACTAAATATTTTTATTTTATTGTCCAAAAATACCACATTAATAAACTCTTTTATTTACTTGGGTATTTACTAACTTCAGTCTACATTTTCACATGATACTGGTTCTTCATTTATAAGGCTACAAGACTAGGGTTCCCCACAAACTGATATACATATATTAACATACACATTCTACATTAAAAAACCACATAGAAATTTTGTTTGAACGAACTCAAAATTCAAGCATCCATATTATAAACCAGAATTCATCCAATCCATGGTCCATATTATAAACCTCTACGTAAGTATTTACGACGGCTGGTCATCGAGCATATGTGGACAGTGGACACTCTGCCAACTTCCGAGTTGGCGAGCGTCCACGCCTCATTGGGGAAGAGAAAGTTTACAGGAAAATGGAGAATGAAAAGTTTTTCAGTAAGTTACTTAAGTCATGGGAACAGGTGTGTAAATTCGAGACGATGTGAATAATGTAGGTATATGTATTTTCAGTAGAACCGAACTAAAGAAAAACCTTACAAGAATAAAACTCATCACACATTCAACGCATCGTATGTAGAGAATCAGTATTTTAAGTCACAAAAACAAAAAGTAATAACCGCAAAAATCCGTTACAAAAACAATTACAAACGACTCTGTTGAATTTTCAAAATTTCACCGACTAACTCAAATCCAAACTAACTGAAGAGCCTAACCACATTAATCTCCAATCAGAAAACTTTAGGCCGCCGTCTGCTCATTAGGAACACATTAAAAATGGCACTTACATTGAAGACCGAAATTAGCTTTCAACGCCTATCGCAAACAGGACATTCGGTGAAAAGGAAACTTTGTGTCGCACTAAAGAAATGCATTTAGCGCTGCGCTCGAGCGACGAGCGAGCGAGCGAACAAATCAACACAGTTGTAACTGCGACGTCAAGTTAATTAAAACAGCGAAAAGTTGGCGATTTGAACGAAGCCGTGGTATGGTCCCAGTTACATGGGAAGAAGGATTAAAATCAATGGAGAAATTTGTTATGATAAAAATATCACAAAGATAATAAATATAGCAAATGTATAAGATAATTTCATATATATGATCTTTTTAAATATATGTTTACAAAACATATTTACAGATATTAGAAGTAATAAATTTTATAATAACGCCTTGAAAACCAGAACAATTTCAAAGAAGAATGATTTTTTTATGATGCTGGAACATGATGTTTTAAAAGAAGCACAAAAAATCTTATCTGAAATTGCGCATTTCATGACACTACAATGACGCCTAAATACGATGTAAATGGTAGTATCCTGTGTAGCGTAGATAAAGAGGCTCTTTGACATCAAACCTCACAAGGTAATTTACTAATTTCAGATAAAGCTTACAATCACCTAGATATTTAGAATCAACTTGACAACGAGGCACGCGACAGAATAATTACCTAGATATTAACAGATTTTTGCCCGCTCATAGTCCGCTCTCCGCTCACACTGTCGCCACCAACCACGAGCCTGCCAACATTAGCGAGCTGTCGAACCGAAAGAAACAGTTTCGAAATATGCTAACTAACAACTTACAAACCAATCCACCTGAAAAATTAATTCACCGGCTGAGGCAGAGTTCCGACAGAAATAGCTTGAACGGTTTAATTAGTACTGGAACAGTTGGTTAAATGATATTTTGAAGCGGAAGCATATAAAAAGGTAACTAAGGTAACCGGTATGAATAAAGTAAAAAAGCAACGACACACGTCAAAGTAGGTACAGAATATTTTTCTTATTAGCAAATTGATTAGTAAATCCATGTTGGAAGCAAAAACGAACATGGCCAAGGAAGTAGAACATAAAAGTAACAGAAGAAAATAATCTCTTGTAAAGTCAGGTATCTAACTGAAAGCTAATTTTATTATTAAAAAGCTCTCTCTAATCCATTAGAAAGAAATCAATAGAAAAAAAGAAAAAGAAAGAGGTGGCTGTGTACATATCTGATCCTTTTTCCACAATATTTGCATAAACAGCAGCAACAGTTTTATAAAACTCCAGCCCAACCTCACCTTTGTATAGTTTGACGTGGAATAAATCAGGCGCGTCGGTCACACCCGCGTCCAACTCTTACGATTCCGTGAAGTCAATTTGGGCTCAACTTTAATTTGAAAAGTTTACACCGATAGTAATTTCGGTTGACGTGTTAAGCTCAGTACGCACTAACTTGTTCGTACGTCGACGTTTTGCTGGCTCGTGGTTCAGAACCGAATGGGGATTTTATTGCGATAATCGAAACCCTAACATAAAGAAGATATTTTATAAATGAAGGACAACGAAATATTAGGGGGATATCGAGATGAATACACATTTAAATCTGACCATTTTCTCTTCTGATTTTTGCATATAATTGCAAATCTAGGAAAAGGTATTAAGCAAGCAGCAAGTACAATCAAGACATTTAAAACACAACAATAATTTTTAGAAAGCAAGAAGATTTTAATTAAGCATGAAGGGAACGTCTTCTAGAAAAAAATAGTCTTGAGTCTTGTCTCAGCTTGCACGGCCGGCTCATCTTCACGTCACAAACACGAACGTGTTCTGCTGAACACATACAGCGATGCAGTCAGTCTTGCGCGTGTCGCTGACAACTAGCGTCAGTGTCAGTGTGCATCACACGGTGGAATGTCTTGCTCATGCTTTCACATGTTCGTAGAGAAAACTATGGCATATAACTGGAAATTATTATACCAATTTTAAAAGGAGGTAATATGTTCCAGTGATGTGTGTAGCTTGACTATTATTATAAATTTTAAGGCCTTCAGAGGTGCGGAAACTTAAGACCTTAGGCGTGGGCCGCTTGATATAAATAATTGATATAATTTTAGAAAAAAATTACACTATATTATTGAAATAGAATACGCCCAGTCTTCTATGTCTTTCTTTATTCGCCTACGTCATATCTCGTCAAATAAGCTTAACATTAGCCACTTAAAATAAAAAAAGGTGAAATATCTAGTTACCTATCCAAACACTAGCTGTGTTTGGATAGGTAAACTAGACAGACAATATTGTACTGAAACGTATTTTAAACAATTAATCCAGTTCATTGCAACAAAGACACGTCAAAGCAAGTCGTCAGCCGTCAACGGGAGGGGGTGGCGGGCACGTCTCGGCGACGGCCAGTGGCTGCGTGTCCACGGGACCACGGCACGTCAAGACCTATAAGTTTTCCCGAACATTTGTTTTTTGATCGGAAACTACAATAATCAGCACGAATGTCAGTTTATTTCTAAGGTTTTGTTTTTAGTTCAGTTTTAGAGACACTAGAAGGTGGTCATGTGTAAAGAAAATTTCATTTCTCAATGAAAAATTTAAAACCTAATAGTTTTTGTGAATTTACTCATCGACTAATCGTAACAGAGTGAAAGTAAGTGACAGTGTAAGTAATTGAATTTTATAAAAGCATTACAGATATTTAATATATGAGCTTAATAATATAACAAATGAGGAGGTAAATTATAATGAATAAAAAATGTTATGGTATTTTCATTAACTTTAATTTAACTACTGCTTGCTTAAATTGATGCTAAACAAAAACGTGACGGAACAAACCGGTGGAACAACGCCCGATACGTCCCCGGTCGCCGTTTGCGAACTGTGCATACGCTACTGTAGCGTTAGCAAAGAAAATATTATGATTTGGTTGAAAAAAAGCCCTTTATATAACTTAATACACGTAGAAACCCTAAGTAACACATTAACCGTACGGTTAGAACGATACCGTACACAAAATGTCGTACTCATAATCTTTCTCTAAAGAAGGAGAACAAATCTCTAAAGAAGGATACAAATCGTTTTCGAAAAATAAAATCGTACTTTATAATCTTATTCGATATTTTCTAGTAAAACGAGGCTACAGATATCAAAAGACAAACTCTAACCCCTAGACAAGAAGAAGAGACTACAAAAAAAAAAACTATAAAAAATTTAATGTAACTCAGAAGTATTTTCTCTGCGCCCAGTACGTTGCAGCTGAGTGCGCACGGAAACACACGAATAGCGGTAATACAACATTCGTTATTTTTCGCCACCTTCGCGTATTGATTAGTGCTCAATGTGCTCATTGCTGGCTCGAGCGCCATCGACGCTACTATGTATGTAGATATGCACGTTCTTTACATCGGATACGCGACTTTACAGTGCATGCATATATTGCAGATAGTAATAGTTTGGGTGTTGGTTGGACAAATTAAGGCTTGTCTTAGTCTTTAGCTTTAGTAGAGTCTTGTAGCCTAATGTGTTTAAATGAAATTACCAAAATTTTGCCGTACTTTCTGCCTTTGCGTACAAATATTATGACTATTTTCCCACTTATACACTACCCTATGAAAGGCACATAAATATGGGAAGCTTCTTAATGTTGTAGAGAAATTATTTCATTACAACATAAATTAGCACAAGGGAAAAACTCCATAATACTCGTAAAAAATATTGCATAGACGTGTGGGTATATCTTAAGAAAAAAATACTTTCTATAACTTTCAATTAATACTTTGTGCACTATGCGATTGCAAGGTATCCCTCGAATTCGCAGATTACAACCACTGTTCTATCTTATTGATATAACTAAATCGAATTCTGTAACAATGGCCCTAGAGCACACACCTACAATTCTAGCATTTAAGAGTACCTAAGCAAATGTCTAGACTCTAGAGCAAGTAGAGAGAGCCCGATCGACACTTAATTGTCACATTAGATTTGCAATCAAAACCAGCACCGACCACATTAGATCGACTGATATTGGAAAGCCCTAAATACTTGAATTCCACTCATCCTATTTATCAATAAAAGTATCATGACAGAGGTTAAAATATTCTATGTATTAATACGCGAAGATTCAAACTTAAGGAAGGATTTTTATGACAATTATACGATGGAGAAGACAGAAATTTTACACATGCAAAATTTTTGCGGAGAAAAAGTGTTTATATAATAATCATTAAACATACATTACATTAGTAAAAGAATCCATTACGCATACAACCATGCTTTTGAGACACACACACGTATAGACCTATAATACACTGATTTGAATACTGCCAAACAATTAATGTCATTTGGTGTAGTCTAAAATATTCTTGATTATTCTATATGTATAAAAGCATACATATTTCACAATTCATAATTCTATGATACACGGCCGTTTTATGTCGACCGCCAGGCGATCTCTAGTTAGTACTATTATTTACAGTGCATCGCTTAAAAATAGCCATACGTGTATCGCGTTACAGTTACACTTAACAGGAGCTACGCATGTGTCTGACAGGTAGTACCTTCTCCTGTTTTATTTGGTGCTCGGGTCAAAGGTGGCCAAGGGTGGCGACACAACATCGGTTGCGAGCTCGTGTGTTGTCACTTTACGAACAAAGGGCTCGTGGAGAGCAAAATCAAGGTGCAGGAGAGTTTTTTTTATTTTGTAACGAGCATGCAGTCCACGCCAGTAAGCAGTCACTGCACCGCCCACGGACATTTACAAACAACCCAAGACAGGATTAAGATGTTTCTTAGGTCGATCAAAAAGCGTTGCTACTCTTGAAGACTAAGTGGAAACGCCTCGGTTAAAAGAATCCCCCTTACCACAACCTTCAAACCAGAACACAACAGCAAAGACAAAGCTATTACCTATAAGTCAAAAATAGGTGTAGTCTTATAAATGCAATTCAACAACAGACTAGACAACAACAACAACAACTATACAGACGCCTCGGAGTAAGTAAGCTGGAGTCTAAAACAAACAGGTACAGTCGGATCGACGGACGTCAACTTGTCCCAACCATTAAATCTGCAATCAAACTCGGCTTCCAAGTCTTGTAGTTATAAATTTACTGGATGCGTCCTTTTTATTCCATTATTCCTCAAACATTATTTAAATAATATGTATGTTATGTTTTTTCAAAAGCAGTAGATATCTCCTATATATACTGTAGTGCTTACATAGTTTACATAGAAATTTTCCTTAAAATTAAATGTTTAAAGAAGAAGAAAGTTATTGAATACTAATTGAGACTATGAAAAGGTTTATACTCGTATACAACGAACACATAAGGTAGAGAACCTTAGAAAAATACAACTCTACCAGAAAGTTAACCGAATAGTATATTTTTTAATTAAATTTACACCAAGAAACTATTTGCGTGTACCACATATTTCACGAACCAGTTCAAAACGTACACTGAAATCGAAACCAAAGCCCGTGACATTTGTATACACGGTCACTAAAATAAGGTGCATTATATTGAAGAACAACAAATAGGTATTCCCCACTTCAAACGATACCTAATACTCATATAATGTTACAGCAACAAAAACAACCACATTTAAAACGGAACTGTGACGAAGTCTTCTTACAATTCTTAATTACAGAGTGTCACTTCCAGTCGCCCGCTACAAAGCTCACGACACGACGACGACACGACGTCAGTCTGTCGCGCACACTCCGTCGGTCCGGCGCGCAGTCTTTATTAACTTCACTGCTTTTGTTTTGTAAAGGGTGATTTTCGAAAGGCTCTTTTGGTCTTCAAAGGCCAGAGACGGTACAGACGTGTGCCTTTAACGTCAAAGTGATTTTAAAAAATTGCAGCTTATTTTATCACGTTCGGTGTTCAGTATTTACAATTAATAAATATGAGTAAAGTTTTCAGCTTAGAATTTTTTAAGTTTCGTAAAATAATATAACGTTGTAGCAGTAGAAGGAGAATAGAAATATTATTATTATGCAAATGAAGTATTTGAGCAAAATTTGTACGAACATTTTATTAGTAAATTCTAAAAGAACAATCTAACATGACTAGAAAGAAGTAGTATGCATTCGAACATAATGTTACAGAAAACGTCATTCCAAATTCAAAACGTCTTCACATTTCAAATTCAGAAGCAAGCGTATAATCCGAATCCAACCTAACCATTCGTTCTGTTATCAATCGAAACGGCACAACTCCGCAATCAACAACAATCAACAACAACATCGACTGGAACAAACTAAGACAGCGCGTCAGCCACACGCGGAACAGTTGAGTCGCGCGCTGTCATCGCCGGCGACAGTCGGAACACTGACGTGACAGCACAGACTTGGGGGCCGCTGGTGCGAGGCAGAAGCGAGCAGCGGGAACAACATCGACTGGAACAAACTAAGACAGCGCGTCAGCCACACGCGAAACAATTGATTAGCGCGCTATCAGCGCCGGCGACAGTCGGAACACTGACGTGACAGTACTCGAGGGCCGCTGGTACGAGGCAGAAGCGAGCAGAGAGAATACTTAGCAGTCAAAGTGCCGTCTTCAATTGTGAATTCCAACAATTGACACAGCCTTTGTTGGAGAGAATTTCAACGACGATGATGGTCAAGAGAGACAATTCTGGTAACTGGTATAGGCAAGTTAATATAAAAAATTGTATTGAATGTTGTAAAACAGTGTATGAATTCAATTACCTGAAAACACTGACACAAACGCTTAGATCTCAATCAAAACGCTCCGCCACATCACTTACGCCGCGTCCCGCCAAGTCTAGAGTGAAATTTCCAGCGGAGCAGAGTAAACTTGGGGACGTGGGAGCGACAGCGATGCTCGCGTCATCCCGATGCAAGTTGATAATGCAAGTGTTCGCGCTGTGACGGCTGATAGTTCTGCTAACTGTTTGACGGCTCTCGGGGCGTTTCGTTGGCGAAGAAGGGCGTTTTAAGAGTTTAAATATTGGAAGAGCAATATCTTACTAATAATCATCAGGTTTGTCATATCAGAGCGCGTTGATGCCTTCAGGTGAGCCTGAAGGACGTCATCGTTAGACGTTAGACGATGTAGAAAGACAGGACCAAGGCCAATCAAAAACTAAACTTTTTTATGTATACAAAGAGACAAACACCCGTAGTAAATAGTACAACTACAAGTACACTAACTAAGACTTAAAGATAAATTGAATGTAAATTATTACAATACTTTATGCAATCATAAGCAGCTTTCGTTCCAATTATTTACATTGCAAACATTGTATTACAGAAACATTAGCAGACATCGTGATGTCTAAACTTGTTTTGATCTGTTCAGAGACAAGTCTACTTAGCTCCGTAACAGCCGATCCAACGGACGCCGACCTTAGCCAAACTGCCAAAACATACACAAGTCCCCCAAAACCCATTTATAAATTCTAGACAAAAAAATAATAAGACAAGCGAACGTTCCCAGACTTCGTGACGTCCCAACGCGACAATTCTGCTTAATGCTTGACGGGCTCATGTGACGTTTAATTAGCTCGCAGTTTAAAGGTCCCAAAAGTGTCTGGGAACTACACTAGTTCTGAACTACATATTTTAAGTAGTTTTGAATATTATGGATATTGTTCATCTAAGTTTAGTATTATTATCGTCATATTCTCTTGCTACCATCTCACACGAGTTCAATTATAAAGGCACTCAGAAAATTATTAAAATTACTCAATTTATTTATTTATTCGTAATCAACAATTTGTTCACAGTCAGAGACCAAAAACAAACGCGAAACTTTGTAACTAAACATTATACATAAAATACTGTGATTAAACTAAAGATGAGTTACACTAAAAGTAAACTAAAAATATGTAAGTGATACTGATACCAGTGGTCGTATACTCTGACGTGTAGCTACTATTTTAATTCCAATATACTTTAAGGATAAATTTTCATATCCAGATATCCTATGTAAACGCAAGCAATATCGCCATGTTTGAATTGAAACATACTCGTACATACAAAACACTCGTACTAGTATATTTGGCCAATACACAACCTTTAAGTAGCTACGTTTCCTCATCATACTATAAGCAAGAATTCTAAGGATTGGCACCGAATGCGCGTCGCACTGACAGCTCAATGCGACCGCGACGTGCCGACACGACGCGCTGACGCCGCGTATGAGCCGCGTCACTAAGCTCACGATAATGTTCCGAGGCGTATGTTGAGAGTTTATCTTTGGGTACTGTCTCTAACCAGAAGGTGAACAGTCTAAATGCGCCTAAGCATTAATAGCTATTTTAACTTCCATTTCACTTCTAACCATATAACAACAATAAAACTAAAAAAAGCATCCTGCACAAAAACGATCGTAATCAGTATGTTTATCATCGTTTAATAACGAATACCTCGTTATAATAATGTCAACACATAGAATTTAAATCCGTAAATAATTTCATCATAATATGCAATAACCCCAGGATTGATTGATACCGAATGCGTGAGCGTGACGCACTGACTATTCAGTGCGACTGCGACGCGGCGACACGATCTCGCCGCGTATGAGTCGCGTCACTGAGTGTACGAAATTGCACACACGCACATCTGTGCGTAAAAAGTTCAAGTGCCTATATTATTATAATTATTCAATGTCATAAATAATACATTAATGGGTAATCTCATAACCAACAAAATATTTGACCGGTTATTATGCCAAGTTTCCTGTTCTAACCTGCAACAGCTAACCTAGCTTTACATAACTTTCTTAGCACGATTACAAGTGAGTATATATTTACATTGTTTCGACGTAATTCGTCCCATTTATCCACATACCGACACGAGGGTAGGTACGAGTCCATGTTTACAACCACCCACACTAAGAAATCGGATCTAAACATCTGCAAGCAGCGATACAATAACAAATAACGGTGCAATATCAGAGCGACGTCCAACGTTCTTGAAGCGAGCTAGACTGCGCCCGTGACAGTCATTTAATAGTGACGCGGGGGCCGCCCCCACCCGCCAGATGGATTGATATTGCACCGAGCAGACGTAAGACGAAGCGATTGCATACGGGGAAATAAAAAAATACAGCCCGCACACTTCCTCAGTTTGCACGTTACGTATCGACCGATTTGAACCGATGACGGATTTGAAGCGTTCGGCGCGGGAAATTGCTAATGTGTTTCCAGATGTAGGGTACTTTTCTGTGAAAATATTACTTGATGATGCAAACATTTTCCTATTTTTCGACATTTTTCATGATTTGATTTGCGCAGTATTGACAATTTGATCTTGGGACATGTTGTACCTAATTAATTTTGAGGGAAAAAATCAACCTCAAAATACATAATTTAAAGATAATAAAAATACCGAGTTTTTACATAAGGTTTAAGTAATTTAATATGCATAGTATTACGAAGTATGTTACTCTGCACTTTCGATTTTTCTATTCTTAACAATATTCCGATGGAAAACTTATTTAAATGGTGAGTTTTACCAAAAATAAACAAGTTTCTCAGAAGAGCCAAATACGTTCTAAATAATATTTATAAATATCACTGTAACGTACCTAAAACTAAACTAAATTAGTACATAAACTCTAATTCGCACAGCGAAACTTTGTACACAAAATTAAAAGCTCAGCGCCACCCAATCGATGTCCATCTCCTAGAGCTCGGAACGAACAAGTCTCAACTTATTTTAATGGAACGTACAATGAATTCGCTCCAACCCTTCAAGTCGGGACACAAACGAGACGCTCGAACGTCGTGATGGCGATCCGGGACAGTGACGTGACACCCCCACCCGGGGGTCAACCCCCCAGATAATAAGGGGTGGGGGCGTGAGTGTGTGCGTTTTAAAAAATATAGGTACACTCGGACGGAACGGGGTCGGGGATAATTGTTTTAGTTGTAGTTAGGTGGACATTATGTGGAGGCAGGGATGCGAATCTCAGGCGTGACGTGACGGGTTCTAGATAAAGGTTAATGTTGCCCAAACGTAAGGGATTCACTGTTTTGTACAGTTACTGTTTTAATGAAGCCTTACAAGTCCCTTTTTTGTGTTAATGATGTTTGAATCATAAATTAAATTGAGAACCGAAGTCATTATGAGAATTGTCTAATGACCACGATACACTAACCTATCAATGGATCAATGACAAGTAATTGGTTGCAAACTCCTTCCATCTAAGCCATAACCAAACTACAGATACGTCACGTCAACCTAACGTCAATTTACAATATCCGTCCGTCCCGTCGACAACATAAAAACTGCCAAACGATCCCCTCACTTAAACGTCTAATGCCTCCAATACTCACACAGAAGTATCAGCTTTCCGTCGCATACACATCACGTCATTTGCACAAAATGAAATAGCCTCAAAGACGGGCGCCTTGCCGGACCGGGGGTGGCCCCCTCTCCCGGATTGACACCACTGCAGGTAAGACTCAGCATCACTAGACAGTACTTGAGAATTATTTCAACGTCATTAGAAATGTATTTCGCAAAATTGAAATTTCGAGTATTTAGTGGCGTGATTGTGACGGAATTTATTTGAGAAGTATTCGCTCGAGTTTCGGTTGAACAACTTTTGTTTTATAGACATTATGTTTCTCTATGTATGTTTTAAGATACGGATGGAATTTGCTATTGATGGATACGAATTCGAGTATTATTCAATGGTGACAAACTATGATCTATTCAGTAGTTTAACGATACTAACAAATAAGTTATTACTCTGAAATAACCCACACTAGACCTCTGAGGATATATTCGTAACCGTGTTACAAAACATTATTACGATAATATATCATTATTAATGTCGATTTAATAGATCTTGGTGATCGATACTGAATGTTGAAATATATATCAGCGATTAACTTTATGGCATCCTCTTAAGGTTTCATATTACGTGAATTAAGTAGAAACTCATACAAATAAGGCACTTAAATACTACAAAATAAACCAACAAAAACACAAACAAACACACAATCGTAACCCGTCGACAACTTGTCAAACGCCGGAGTCAAAACCAAACATCAGCTACTCTCAAACACGTGACGTTTGCAAGACTTGACCGCCCCCCGGCCGCCCCCCCCCCCCCCCCGGATGAAAAACCCCCCGGGAAACCCCAGCACACCCGCCACCTTGGCCGCACCTGCGGGTTATTTCCGAGTTATTTAAAA
>DWTF01000018.1:0-21333 GCA_018250225.1 Udranomia kikkawai
GTTTATGAGATACAGCCTGGAGACAGACAGACAGACGGACGGACGGACGGACGGACAGACAGCGGAGTCTTAGTAATTGGGTCCCGTTTTACCCTTTGGGTACGAAACCCTAAAAAAAGCGTGAATAAAACTACTTAAAGGCTACATTTGTAACATTCCACTCCCGTGGTAAATGCTACAAATGTTCATATGAAGCGGTGGCCACTTACCATCAGGTGGCGCGCGTGCATCTTCGTTAGCCTTAGACATAAAAAAAAAGTTGCGGACAACCCCGCATTAGGGTCGATACGAACACGTCATTTCCAAGCCTTTGAGGCTTCGTTTCCAAGGAACTAACATAATTTCCGGTTCCAATACTATTTGCTACTTTGGCAATATATTCTCGAAATATATAACCTATTCCTGCGTACGTAGCTCGTATATTTGTAATGTTTAAGATCCTTCCAACGCGGGGTACAAAATCGAGAAATCAGTGCGATGATACGGAAAATGCGTTCTGAGCCGAGGTTTCGATTTCCGGACGACGCAAATGTTTATGTGGCAGGCAAATATTTGTTGCGAACGGTCGCATTAGGGGTGAATGTGAACGCATCATTTCTAAGCCTTCGAAGAATCCTTTTCCTAGCAACTATCATCATACTCGTATATGTGTAGTGTATATTTAGTACCCAGCCTGCTGTTTCGCAGAACAATCGCCGAATTTCAAACCTACAAAGCCAATAAGTAAATTAAATAAAGTTTATAATAAATAATGTCTCAATACTATTCGTTACTTGGAAATATATTCTAGTGATGTAAAAATAATATAGAAAATCCGAATTTTCAACCCACAAAGCCTATAAATAAATAATTATAATTAATAATTTCCGGCCTCAATATCATTTGTTACTTGGAAATATAATCTTGAAATATAAAAATAATATACAAATGCGATCTACGTGGCTCTTATATTTATAATGTTTAACGTCCTTTCAGCCCAGGGTACAAAGTCGTAATATTGTTTCCCTTTGTCTTTGTATTTATGTAACTACAGTTAAACCGACGGGGAAACAGCTATAAGGGATTAGATGACTATATAATATTGGGTCTTTGCATTTAGTATTACTTGTATCGTTTAAATGCAAAAATGTGGGTGTTTGATACCCATGGGTTTGTTTCTAGTCAACATCTATTATAATGATTTAAAAACTCTCGATAGTTGAATAGATTGAAATAAAAATATTAAAGCGCTTCTCTATTTATACCTACAGTTTAATTTAAGTTTACATAGTAGTATTTCTTAAGTCCTCAGAAGTAGCAAAACATTTAATTTTAAGATCGAATTCAAATATAACTAATTTCTCGACTAAAAAGTAATAGAAAAATCAATGCCCAAACGAGTCACAAAAATTAAATCTATCTATTTATAATTTACCTATCGAAAATTAATTAAATTAAAATTTTTAAATGAAGTTAGAAACTTAAGATTTTTTTTATCCGTGGTTTAATTAATGCAACTTTATATACATCTGTATATCTATTGAAAGCTAAAACTTTTATGTCTTATAAACCAGATAGCCCACAAAATATTTTTATTAATCATTTTTTCGATCTCTTTCCGCTCTTTAAGATGATTACGCGACAGTTGTATATTTTATATTTTTACCCATTATAAGTGACCGACAGATCAAATCAATCTACCAATCATTTATTTGATAGACATTCTGCTTAAATTTATTTTGCTAACATGCTAATTATATTCTTATAAAAAAAATGTTTACCGCCGTCGATGAGTCGACAATATCTGTTGTACACTCGAGCAGACATCTCCACTCTAACACACTTCCACCGCAAGTGTAAATAAATCGAGAACTGCACGACAAAAACACTATTTACAATTTATATATGCACAGGCACCCGAACAACTGCAGAGAGCTTAATAAATATAAAAACACTGAACGTCGTTCAATATACGTATATATAAATTTTATTGGTCTGTAGGGGAAAGGTCAACTGCCTGCATGTCGCGAATGTATGTATAACACTTGTGGTAGATTGGTTACGGCTATCAAAACAAACATTATCTTAGATCGTTACGTTCGTTGCGACGCGGATTCACAATATTTGGTTAATGTTCAAAGGTCAAATTAAAGACGAGGTCCGAGTTCTTACCTTTGGGCCATTGTGACCAGCCATCCGAATGATCTAAAGTGAGGAGAGCAAACAAACTGTCCTCTTTCGACAAACACTTGGTCACGATTTACAACATTTTGACAAATGCATTTGCACTGCGATACTCTATTATGTCCTAGTCTGAAATCGTAAATTATCCACTGCACTTTTTCGGGCTTACTTTGAGTATACACCATTTTGTGGTACGAGAAATTGAATAGTGCCTCAGACGAATATTAGTCACAATTTTCTCAAACGGCGCCTTCTGATATTATGAATTCCATAACATCCGGTCGTGCGTATTCAATCTGCGCAGTTAAGTATTTTTCACAGAGCGAATCCACGAACAAACGCGCACGCGACAGGCGTCATAATGATAAATGGCCTTCCATTTAAAATATCTATAGTTCGCAAATATAATTGTAATGCAACATTCTGACGCTAGCGCCGGCAGACGCCACCGACAACGGCGAGCGCCATAGAACAAAAACAGTGTTGCCATTGCCAAGATTTTTTTGCTCTACCATCACGCTAATGAGCTTGTAAAACTTCCGAAACGCGTAAGACTCTTATCATAAATAGAAATCCACGGTAATCGGCTAAAGAAAATGAAGGTCACGCTTATGGTCCTACTAGCGATTAAAAAATATGAAACCTTCAGCTAAAAGAGCATACACACGAAAGTAATTTCGATCTAAATCTATCGAAATACTAGGCCAATCAATGTGTGTTAGTGACATTAATAACATAACTGAATATTAAATTTTATTAATAAGCTGTTATGTCGCAACCAACGCGCCTACTTTGTCAACGCTGCGTGTCTGCACGCTCGAGAGACTACTGTCATACGCCAATAATTTAGCGTGCTCCTACCATTCGAGTTGAAGATAAGCGTACACATTAGCGAATAAACATTGTCCGACTTGATAATTAAAGCGTGTGCTTAATTGACGAATTTACACAACACCGATAGTTAGACTACCAAAGATGCTGTAAATTGTGTTCGAGGTTTTGCGAACACAAATCCGCAAAGTACATTTAAGAGACAAATTGGTCATACAACCGCAGCACATTTTTAAACCGTCAAGGAAAGTCTAGGAAAAAGTTTCGTTTCAAACGTTCTCACGTGCCAAATGGGTCAGTCCAATCGTCTGACTGCTTGTCAAGGAATAACAGTTGAAGTCGTAGTAATTACCAACCTTTAAATAAACTTATTTATTTTCTGTTAAGTATTAACAATAATGAAAACCATTTGAGAATAATGCGACACGATCATTAAGAGTAGGGAGATAAAAGAAAATATGTTTTAAACAATAAAGCATTATTTGAGTTATTTAAGCAGTTTTCACATTTTTTCCAGTTAACAGAACGCCGTGCAACGAATAAATAAACAATGTAGACGTAATATTTAAAACAAAAAAAGGAAAAGAAAAATCCACCGTTCAATCGCAGCGGCGGGAAGAATAGGTGAAAGTAATACGTATTCATATCTCAAAACTGTTATCACGAATGCACACGAACTGAGCACGTCACCATCATATTGCGGTAAAAAAATTGGCATGTTTGCGAATACAAATTGTACAACGGCTGCCAAGTAGGTATCACTGGAAGCAACGTACGCTCTCTGGTCTAACACAACCGAAACGGCCGGGCAACGCTGGCGTATCGGTGGATTTCTGTGTGTGAAGTAACCGTAACAATGGGTAGGTACTTACAGAACACGTGTACACTGGTCTAACGTAACACGTTATCAATGCCTTCGCGGGCACACTCACACTTCTTATACTCATTACGGGTGGAAGAAAGCAGACACGGAGTAGACAGCACACAATGACCGGACCAACAACTGGGTTAATTGAAGACAACAGCGCCCATCGCCGCCGGCTGTCAGTGAGATCTGATCTCGGTACGGCTCTAAATTAATAGTGTAATAAACTATTCGTTGCAAGATATGAGCGAAGTTGCAAGGGTCTTTACCCGGCTGAGATAAATGGCACTTTAGCATTTGTATCGATTTTTTTACTTGACAAAGTTAATTTTTTTTTTATAATTTTTTTATAAAAAAAAAGCCTAGGGAAAAGGCATTCAGGTCAGGTGAAGTTCAGTGATCTCTGCTGCCTATGGACATTTGCAACACCAGAGGTATTACCTGATTGAATTATTGAATTCAACTTTTTCCTGTTTTTGCTAGTTACATCATCCGCAAGTTGTATGCGCATGTATAAAGATTTTCCAAATTCCAGACCTATCCTCGTAAAAAGATCAGAAGCAGTCTGAGTTAACTTTTTACCAAAAGCGAGCGTCTCATTCTAGGTGGAGTTGAAAGCGGAAATTCCCATTTTACGCTACACATCATATGCCTTATGAAATAAAAATATAATGTGGAACTTGAAGGCGGCATAAAATTCCCGAGAAACTTGGACAACCAATGCGGGATGTATTGCTTAAGTATCTGCAGTGCGACACGATCTCTTTACATTGATTTCTTAGACGTCTGGAAGTATGCTTACTTGGTGAACTAGTTTCGTCAAAACGTCTCTGTCGCAAGAAAACCTGAGTAGGTACACATGTTAAAGATTTGGTACATTTGAAAAGTTAAACTAGCGAAAAATGCAGAAGATGCAATATTTATTCTGGCTAACACCAAAAAACGGAAAACTGAACTAATAGAATATAGTTTTTATATTACTAACGTATATTGCGATAAGTTACAAGTGGTCTGTACACTATCTTCATTCAGTATTTCAAAAGACGCGACGCGCAACCGTGTGTCATCTCCACTACACACGGCTCGTACGAATAATGGCAACATTGGAAAGGAAAGTCTAACGGCGGACTCCTTAACATTATCGATGGGCACAAACGATTCTAATGCAAACCGTCACTCGTTGAACAATACGCCGTAAACACAATAAGCTAACGTAATGTGAGGTAAACGGTATACCGCTTCCTGGCCGATGAACATTTGCCGAATACTAAACGTCGCCTCAAATATTAGAATAGGGACCCCGTTCGCAATAATAGCATATCTTAGATTTTACGATACGATACGATATGAACGCATGTTTACATAACGCTATTCGAATAGAATAAGTACAAGTTTAGAATACATTTAGCTAGAGTGATAGTTACACAACTTACTTGGCTGGGATGTTCGGAAGAGTCTGAAAAATAATCCTTGACCTTTTTCATTAGTTAGTATCTACTTCCACATTAAGTGAAATGAGAAGAAAGAAATCTACGAAATTCCGTTCAATTCGAACTTCAAACGGGATAAAAATCATATATAAGAAAACTGAAGTTTTTGCAAAACGAAATCGTGAGCAAGAGGTAGTCTTTTATAAATCTAGCTATCTATCAAGCCTTATGTAAACGCCATTAAAACGGATAAACGTGTTAATTCACAACAATTCGAAATTAAATGACTCTATTTATTGCCTTTGATAAATTGATCGTTCGATTTTATTCAAAGCTCGCCATATTTCGCTCGTGAATGGACTTTTGAATGCACATAATACACGCCAAGTTGTTTTTCAACATAACGTTCGTTTATTTTCAAATATATTGAATTGTACTAAATTGAAGTGATTTTCTTAGTATACGAATATCAATAGTAGTGCCACTTTATTTGTGTAATTTGACGTGTAAAAAGCTAATACAGCTAATCTGATGTCTAAGTCTGTCCCAAATTGACTTGTAATTAATGAAAATAGAATAAAAACGAGGCGATCTCGGCGGAAGGTCTGCTACATCTGCTAAACTGAGAGACTCGGATGTTTGAATATATTTTAAATGTTTCCAATGTCTAATTGTGATCTTAAGCATCTGTAACAACATTGCCCCACGGATGTGTGCCGCTTGTTACTCACTCTTTGACACCCACATCGAACTGAACCAGAGTAAAGTTCAACGACACAGCAAACTCATTCATCGAAACGACAGTTATATTGGTAGTGTGTCAAAAACAATGGTGGAAGTCGTCAGTGGAGCGATGGCGTCATTGGGTTGAAAGGCGAATTGGGTCAGTATTGGTGATTTCTCCGTAGCCATGTATGTACGCGGGCCATATGTTTGAGCTAGTGGGCAATAGTTCATTATACTAGTGATAATGACGGCGTAGCAGGAAGGCACTGCGGCCAACGGTTCCGGGAAGCGGCCGCAGACGAGCCGCAGACGTGGGTGACGTCACGGAGCGATCAGCCAATTGGGGCAGGGGGTCTTGTCACTTTCAGTTCGTTCACTTGTTTGATGCTCTTGTCATAGTTATTTTCTTCAACGTGGGGCCGTAACAGAGTCTCGAATGGCGGCTAAGTGCTGCATTGTAAGTTAAAAATAGCTGCAGCTTTTTCAAACTGCAATTCGAACGTAAGTTAATAAGACACAAATGATTGTGAAATGCAGACTAATTCCATCTCAGTTCGTTCACCCACAAATAGATAGTAGACAGACTGTCTACCATCGAATAAAAAAGAACGAATCTAATCTAAATTATGCTACACTTTATATGTACGAGTATATGGGTGTAAGTGCGCATATTGAGTGACAATTCAATCTGCAAGTTAGATTTATTTGGGACGTCGTTACTTCCAGCTCATGGATTTCGAGAGATTGAATTACATATGCGCGCGCATTTCAATTCAATCTGTTAACGAATTTATAAGCATGCCCAGTTCTTTTTAATTAATCCGCAGTTACTAATCGTATGTATAGTTGATCTATCATGTCACATAAGCCAGGTGCTCTTATTACAAGACGTTATTTGTGAGTTAATTAGCGAGTTTATTCTTTAAAAATGTACCTCCTTATAATGTACACTACTGCCAGTTAAAATGTGGCTGTAGAGTTGAGCGTGCTTTGTATACCTATACGTTAAAGAGCTTTCAAAGTTCTTTAAAGCTTTATTTCATTTATGCGATTTCTGAAAATGAATTTATTTTATGAAAGGTCACATTTATTACTTTTTCGTCATCTCCTGTTTTCTTTTCATTCATAAATGCCTCACTCGTTAAATGTAACCATATAATTTAATTATTACAATAAAATGGAAGGTTTTTATTAAGCCTCCGATAAAGCTACTTCGATATAGCTGTTGTACAATAATTGTGCAATTAAAACGTTGAGTCCGTGTATAGAAAAAAATATAATTGGTATTTACATACAAATTTCGTTCCTTCAGTCGCTGTCACACCACATACGTGAGATTACCAATGCCACGTAAACAAATAAAAACGCACAAAAGAAGCAATGGAATTCCAAGTATTCGAAAGCCTAAAAAGCGGTCTGGCTTAAGACGCGACGTAGTTAATACCGGCGTAACAGTCGCCGGCCTTGGGTGCTATAAAAAAAAAGTTAACAGCCGTGTGTGACCATAGCGCTATATAGCGTGCCATTGAATGACCAAGGTCGCGGTGTCAACGTACAGCACAGGACGCCACCTGTCTCCGGTGCCGATAAATAAAAAAATAGTAATTATTCCGCCGACACTGCTACGTCTGTATAAGTAGTAGTGGTGTGCATCGGTCTCACGCTTCTTTATGCTCAACACCATCACCATAATCTAAAAGAAACCTTTCTGCCACGGTTAAGTTTGTAAGAATCTTTGTTTCGTGTTTACAGGCATAATTTGAGGTAAAGGTTGACTGGGAGACAATGTTCTTAGCATTAAGTCCGTCTTTTGTACTTATACATTTTGTTAGATGGTTCAATAAATAACTTAAGTTACGCTCTTTGATCTATTCTTCCTTCCTTCTTCCGCTTCTAAGAAACTAAAATTTCATTAAATACATTGCAAGTTCTCTATTCTACGTTGTCCAAGTTTCGCTATTGATTAAACAATTTTTCATTCAATTCCTGTTTCCAGTTTCTATAAATATCTTTAATGTACACATAAACCAATTGAAAACCAGTTAAAATTTCTCAAGTGCTATGCAATACCATCAGCTAATAAAACGAAAATTTAAAACTAAGCGAATACCTACTTGAAAGCTCTATATTTGAGCGTTTGAAAGTTCAATTTCAACAAAATAAACCAACCTAACACGAATACTATTTAACTCCATCTGTACATGAAAACTTACATAAGCGAATAATTAATAGAGTTCGCGCTCGCTTTGTTATAAGCTTTGAACAATTAGTGAATGGGCAATCAACAAAACTGGGAACACAACTTGGAACTTGGATAACGCTCAGGTGAAAAATAATCGAGAACAAATACACGTCTATTTATAATGGACGAAGAATTCTTTAGCTTGACAGTGTATGTCAGCCATCCTATATTTTTAAGGTGCGTAAACTAGAATTCCCAGTACAGCGTCAGCATCAAATGACGCGTTCACACACCTACATTAACCGTAGCTATTTTGAACGAAAACGTTTACCGGATCGAACTCTGATGTGAATGTAAAAATATTAGATGATACAAAAACCGTTAGATACCCGTAACCAATTAGGATACCTTCGTTATGTTGTATAACAGAAGCGTCGTTAACTAAGCAATTTTATGATACTTAAATATATACAAATAAATTAGGACTGTTTCGTAAATCGTTTTAGTCACACCATTCTCCTTTATTAAATTCGTTAGCTCCGAATAGCAGAATAAGAAATAGAATATAGTAGAAGGACGCGGACAAAATTTTTATTTCGAAAATTTGATTTTGAAAGGGACAGGAATAGACAGGGAAATGTCTCTGAAGCGGTACGAAGTGCGCCGGGCGGGCTCGTATCACCTCTTATTAATTTTCGCTCGCAGCTCGTATCAATTTTCCGAAATTAGTAACAGTCATATCCCGAATACCTTAAAGTCTCACATTACAAGATTCACAACTTGAAGAGGTGACGGCGACGAGTATTTTATGTAAGAATGCACTCAAAATCTCAAATCAACAGTTTCATGAAAACGATATACGGAGCATCCATAAAATCATCGCATATTCGATGTAGGAAATACAACTGACGCATGAACTTTATTAGCTTTCCGGGAAGCCGTTATTCTTTTGCGTCACACGCTTTTCATTCGTTTTTGCGGTTTTTTTTCTGTACTTTCACGAAGTAAAAATTCTCGGGGAGTCTGATAATAACGTAAGAAAAGCAATACTTAATTTATCCATCTATAAACAAAAAGAGAAAGGATAATACAATAAAAGGTACACACTCAAGTAAATACTTGTTAGTCGTGTTGACATTTGAGAAATGAGCAATTTTTACGATGCTAATGTGACATTTTTACAAAACCATAACACGGTATTAAGTTTTTAGCGTTCACTTAACCAACCGAGAGGCAAGCTATTTTCGCCGCATCAACTATCCATAATTGGTAATCCTGAATTATGGACAATTCCGCGCAGACGCATCAGATAAGTAATAAGATCAGCGTCGTCTGTTTGTAAATACCGGTAACTTAGTCATACTCGCAGCATGAGTCGAGCGCAAGATGTGATTTACATTATATCCAGTAGGCGTAGTGGGCGAAATGTATCTGTTTCCAGAAATGGTCGCGTCTGTTCCAGAAGTTTCTTTGTTGGAAGGGTCGACGCTCCCTCTACTCACGAGCTTACATATGGCTTATTAAGTTTTTCAACCTACTGGCGATTTGTGAGCAATCGGAGAAACATAAATGGTTTAACCGTCTTCAGCTACATTTGAACAATTCTTATATTTAAATGTCTATTGAAACATTGATGAAAGACGAATTTTGAATCTTTTGTTATCTTCAGCGAAAAAAAAACTCGATGAAATTCCACATAGGTTACTTACATCTCATCTATTTATATTTGTGTCACACACATATTCTGATGAATTTCTTTATGTATAAACGTATTTGGTTAGTGAGACAAATGTTTTACGATGTATGTTACAGTTGATTTTGGAACATAGTCTATGTTGGCCAACTTCCGTCTCATCTTAGATGTCACTGGCACATATTTCCGACACGTGGAACCGTTTTTTTTGTCTATCGTGAAGCTCCGCTAAACTAAATTACATTATTACTTTCTCTTAGCTCTGTTCAATGAGATTTTAAAAACCGAAAGCATTATGAACTTATGGATACTTAAAAAACCTTTACATATTATAAAACAAAGCTGTCCGTAGGTATGTATGTTTGCGATTTTTTCAAAATCTACTAAACGGATTTTTGTACGGTTTTTACCAAAAGCTAGTGCATATATTAAGGAAGGTTAAGGCTCATAATACAATACCGTTTTATCTAGGTTAAATGAAATATAACGATTACTGTTGAAGTGGTCGCGCGGTTGTAAAAATTTTCGCCTGCTGCAAGTTTTGCTCTACTTTACCTACTGATTTCCACACGGGCGAAGCCACGGGCACAGGTAGTTTCATAAAAGTATAGCATACTAGGCATCTACCCAACTACATCATCTCTTACTAATTCAGCGCAGCTTGAGGAACTTACTTCGTTATTCCGTTCCCATTGCATAGCTTATACAAAACTATGCTAAGCTAACTATTTAACAAAGATATGTATATATATGTAGAAGCTGTCTACGGCTCAGCGCCGCAGAATCTAATAATTATTAAATTTTACGTTTTTTTTTTTACGACTTTAAAATGTTTCGTTTCGATTAAAAAGTAATATTTGTGGTTCACCTGCTGTACCATGTTCTTGTTGCATTTGGCTTAATGTGGTTAGGCATGTATGTGGTAAAAAAGGGATAAATAACCTAATTGCAATAGTAGCAAATACATAATTTGATATCGAATTTATTTTTTATATCATGAGGTGTTTCATGTGCGCACTATTATTTTAGATAAAAAAAACTTGTACATACTAATATTTTTGAAGAAATATCCTATCACTTAGGTAGGTACACAATTTTATAACCGTTGAATGCATTTAGGATTTAGCCTCCCCGTGTAAATTTAAGAACGTAAGGTTGAACACGAGTAAACGAGGAACAAAAGTCTCGAAACATCTCATACACTGTTAATACAGCCCTACCTACCAACCGAACAAACTGCAAAAATCATAGCGCAAGCGTCTTACATTTATTCTGTCGGCGATTTAAAAAAACCGCTCGCATCACGAGCTTCTCTCGCAGCGATAACTTATTGGTGTTCAAGTCGGAACATACATATTGCCTGTATTAAAAACGTGTAGGTAATCCCGTCCGCTTACGTAACGACATTTTCTTTAAATTCGCAATGTTTATACAGACGTGGCTTGGCACGCGGCCAATGGTGTTTTTAATCGGTCTAATTCATTGAGAAATTGCTTTATTGCCCAACGGTGGGGAATTTGGGAATAGACGTGTTCGACCTCGGCAAGGTCAGTGGACGGACGGTTCGCGGAAAGATAACACGTTAAGAAGCTACACGTGTCACTGTTTCCGTGGAACAACCGTTTTGCGTAGAGAACATTCGTTATGTCGAATCGCATTTATAAATTTGAAGCTTATTTTTGATCGTCTTCGCAACGGCTTTCGAGATTTTTGCGTTTTGAATCAAACCAACACATTAGGTTTATATGCACTTTATATACTTCATTTGATACTACTACTACGCTAAGAAATATTAATGATAAGGATTATTTTGAATGTTATTGTACGTAAAATAAAATTGTAAAAAAATATAAAACGACTATTTATTTATTAGCTAATCAAAAAGGAATTCCGATTATATTAACGCAATACGCACACTAAACATTACCACATTTCACACTATGTAATTATTTACAGATATGAGACAGCCGACAAACTTAATGCCTAGCATATGAGTGTTGCTTACTTTCCGACTTAAAAATAAACCAAACAGTAGAAACGGCTCGGTATTTAAACGTTTCCGCATTAAAAACTTCGCCTTTACATAGGGTAGAGTTCGTAGCGTATTAAGATGTGAAAAACGCAAAACAAGAAAACTTCAATGTTTCCCTTTTCCCGTGCAAGTTTAGCATAAAAGTCACTGAGTGCTACTCATGTTTGCTTTAATTGTACTTATATTGCGCGGTGTACTTGATTTCGACTTTACCAATGTTAGGAGAGGTTTAGGAGCAAAGTTATTTAAAGTAAAATTTCCGCTGGAATACGAGTTAGGGCAGCACAAAAATGTTTAGCGTTTCTTTATGTATTTATATATAGAGACGTCTAAACATATGTATAATGCCGAGGATCATGCCTGCTTAAATTGGATACATCGATATAAATATATGTACAATTATAACTAGCAATTAGGATTTAACTTGCCGACCTATTGCAATTGTATCAGAACCGCCCCTTCCAACTAGCATTTTGAAGGGTTCCGACTATTATAGGTACATAACTTAGTACAAAATTCAGTCTTAAGATGTGGTTCGAGGCACGTCGTCTAATGAACCATTACTCAGTAAGCACAGAAAATCCCACACGCGCATACTTAGACGACGGGTGAAGTCACAAGCGAATGCTTGTACACGAGCCGTATAACTTGAATGACTAAGTACACAGGCTGTTTAATAAATACACTGTACAACTTAATGCGATGCGACACGATGAGTAATGTGCGTCTTTTGCGCCTCTTTAAGAATTAGTAATACGCGAACATTCCTTTCCTTGGGATCTAATAAAGCCGAGCGAACAACTGTATCTAAAAATAGCCGGCATTTTTGTGTGTGCGACGCCTATCTGTGATAGATACAAAGTATCGTGTTATAACAATTACATGTCCAATTGATGCAGGTTTAATTTCTAGTATGTCGTCGAAAAACATTATTACATTGCAAAACCAAAATTTTATCAGTGCAATCATGTCTAGCCGTGTTCGTATACAAAAACAATCATATCAGGCCTTTTGTTACGGAATTTCGTCGAAATGCCTTTCTCGACAAGATTTTAATATCAGATGGTAAGTTGGTAACATTATACAAATGGGTCGAGATTGAAAGCGTGTCGTACAATAGAATGAATTAATCGCTTTTGAACAATTGTTTGAGAGCAAACACTTCCTACGTGATTGGACCGTTTCGTTATATAACCTGTTTAACAATATACATATTATAGCGGTGCGAAAAAAACATTTAGGCGATATCGAATATTAAAAGAGAAAGTACTAAGACCGAAGAAAATAATATCAATCAAAATTGAATTGAAAAACTTAATATCAAAAGCTAATCACACGGCTGATGTTTTAACTTGATATGCGAGAAACAGGAAGTATAAGGCTAAAGGAAGTAGAAGATACTTTTTGGAATGGATGCGACAGCACAAAAAAATAAAAAATAAAACACCTTTCTAAAAACCAATTAAAAATACTCATGCAAAGTTGTAGGTGAAAGCTCATGGTATAACAAGCAAAATACATCGACGATCATTTACTTCCAGTTACACTACAGCAGATGAAGATCATTGAGAAACAGTAGGGTTCGATCCTCACTGTCCAAATACATTTTTGTCGAAAACACATGAAACACAAGCCTTTGAGCTTATTTGGCAGGGTTAAAAAAATTACCAATATTAATATGAAAGTAGTAAAAAAAAGAAAAACCTTTAGAAAAGTTAGAAGTTAAAAATACGGGTTGTAAGTAGTAATTTCACGATACACAACTACTAACACCTTTATCTAGGAATGGCGCAGAGCCTACACAGGCCGGACGATTTACACAAACCGCTACTTGTGTAGATCGTTTACATAGAAGCTAGAAGGCCTTGTATGTCTGACCGCTAGTTGCGTAATTTCATGACCGCTTCTATACTTTGGAGGGCACGTTGAGCAGTCCATACTGGTTCATAGATGTCTGTCGTTAAAAGTCGTCGGAATTCCTAATATGAGTTTGAGACATTCGGTTAGTTCTTCAAAAAGAATCATTAATGTGGAAAACTTCTGAACAACATTGCAGAGTCTGTTCCACTTTTACATCGGTTCCTAGGAGCCTAGAAGCTTTCTAGGAGCTCTGACTTCAACAAAAAGATGAAAATAATTTGCAGAGTACCTTTACACACTTTAAGCAAATCAATAATATTGCCACGTCATACGATTGTTAGACTAAAATTAGTTACCAAGTTTTAAATTTGTAAGCACATTGTGGGCTAACTTTTATCAGGTAAGATGACATTCCTTGTTCTTTTAGATATCCCTATGAAACATATACGTAACAGGACTCGTACCGGGTCGCAGAACTCCCAATTTTCTAAAGTAGAACCTTTTAACATTTAGGAAATGAAGTCGAATGAGTACAAGTTTAAAAGTATTGCAATTCAGCCAAAAATCACTACAGACCCGTAAGATATGAATACATGTAATAAGATAGACTTAAATTTAAGTGACTAGATCCTATTCGTCCATAGGTAAGTAGGTACTCTTTTTCGTGAAGGTCCAACTCATTTAATTCTATAGTTATTGTCGGTTATATAAAACTTTCTATCTCTATTCACATACAACTGTGTTTCAATTAACGTTAAAATGATTAATGGTAGTAATGTATTTTTAAATGAGAACATCTACTTGTTGGAGTTCTTGATTTAAGTGATTACAGAACACTGCAATATTAACTTAACGAATAATACGACATGTGAAACTAAAGGGGTGTAGGCAATTAATCAGTAATTTTGATTTGTTCTAATACACGATTTAGATTGATGAAAGCTTGTGGGTACGTAGGAATGAAAACCTCCAGAGAAACGGCAACAGTAATGACCATGTCAATATTTAAAATTACACCTGAACAAAAAATTGTTGCTATTTCCTTCCCTTATTACTTTAATATTTAAAAACAATTAATTCGATGTCAAAAGACCCTAAAGTTAAACAAGCTATGTATTAACTGCTTTTTCTAATCAAAATTAAATAAAGTTATTAGGCTACAGCTGGACGAGATAAAAAAAATCGTGCAGCGGCCGCGCGGTGGCCGCGTGATGGTCGCGCGGTATCTGTTCAGAATTCAATTTATTTATTTATTCGGATTTCAATAAATTCAATCAGAAACATAAATTTGTAAATATATAAAGGAGAGCAACGATAAAGCTAACAAGCTAAACAACTCTCTATATGAAACTTCACATACCTACATATGGCAGAGTACTATAGAGTTAGACTAGCGTTCACGAACGTCCCATCCTAAATAAGCCAGCGGTGGGTCCGGCTTGCACTAAATCATCTAAGGGCATATGCCCAGCCTCGACTCGGTTATTTATTGCATTTCTCGGCACCCACTGAAACGTGCATTCAATATCGTCGCGATCAAACGCTTTTACGACAACAATAAAACTTAAAGCACTAACGTTTCCTGCAGGATGCGAGGCGGAATTTATAACTAAATTCCAGTCAACGGCGTAAGTGTTATCTAAAACTCGATAAATGCGAAATATGGTAAGTACTAACTACTACATACTACTCGTTGGTACATCCGTAAAACACAATAAACGTCCGGAGACTAATCCGCTATGAATTAATGTGCTATAATTTAATATAGCCCACCGAGATCAGGGTTACGATCGGCGTGAAAACCGATAACCGTCAATTACGGAATAAAAACTACTACGCAGAACTGGTAGGGTTTTAATCAGAGTTGTTAATGATCGGGCATGCGTCGACGCAGCGCCCACTGACCTCAGCACGGACGAGATAAAGACTATTTTAAGCGTCGCGATAAATACAAATACGTCGAATGTTTAACAGATACGGCATTGGAGGCGCCGGAAGAGTACGATCCGGACCTGTCATAATCATTTGATAAATAAGCTTCTGTTAACGAAGCAATTCTTTGACGCCCCACAATCAAGTAACCGTTTCAGAGTGCGTGCGTTCCGTTTATTACAAAATCTTATGTAAGGAGCTCGTAACGCACGTATGTATATAAAATGACTCAAGACTAACACAAAACTAATATTAGATTAGAGAATTCATTAGTGATTACTCTTACGTATCCAATGCAAAACATCAGATAAAACATGGTTGACTGCAATGCGTAATACTTCTGGCAATAACACAAAATTTTAAAAATCGGCAGATTTAATGCTCTCATTAATCCTGTCTTTACCAGCTGGTTGGTTTGAAAATACACTTTTACAGCTTTTTGTTAGTGGAAATATGTAATTGCTGTATAGTATATGATAGTAAATGATTATACGGCACAAGATGCAGAATTTCCCGAAGTGCAAGCCGCTATCATCCGGCAAAAATTATACGGAGCGAGACAACTCCCAGGACATGTATCATGATGACAGCCATATACTTATTCGTACAGTGCTACTTATGTGGTTATGTTATTTATAAAACACTGAACTCAATTGACTCGGAGGCCTCGGCGTCAGGGTCCAATTATACATACATACATACATACATAATTGAGAGTACATGAAATAAGACGGGCTTCATAAAAGCGGGACGCGAAACTGAGCTAATCCTTATGCGGCTCCGCAACGACGACTATTACATTGACTCTATGTAATTTTAATTAGTGAGCGTTAATGTACTCAGATATCAGGACATAAAGCACAATTTACAAAGGCGTGTCGTATTTAGAGCTGAATCAATATCAATAACTCCTCGACGCGACAGCGGCAGAGAGTTAGGAAGCGTCGAAACGACAACCGAAACTCCACCTTATCTAGAGGACGTAGAAATTATTTTCCCGGCGTACCGTGTCAATTGCGAGACACGACGGTGAAAGCCCGTCTGCCCTTGCGATCTCTAGCTTTACAAGAACATAATTGCACACGTTCTGTTAAATGGCTCGATGAATCAGAGACAGACTATCGGAGACAGTATCCGTGAGGTTTGATGCAATTTTGAGAAATCCAAAAAAAAATTTGGCCATTCAAACGCTGGATGATATTAAATACGATCAGAGAAAAACTTTAAGCGCCAGGCGTCCACGTTATTTATTATCGGATATATTAATTAACGCCGAGTGCGGCAATTAACTCGTCAATGAAGCTATTACATTCCGCGCACACTTCATCTTGCGCCTGCGCCGAGTAACAAACTTTAATCCCATTAGAAAGTCGTAGATTCGGCTGTGGGGCCGATGACCGGCACAGTTCACGAGGCCCGCCCTGTAATTGCAGAACGTTAACCGCGCACTAATATAATTGATACAGCGCTTTATCACACTAACGACGGTCAGTGTGCTCCCTGTTAAGCATTTATTAATCGCTGCGAGTTCCAATAATTCGCGACTATGTCACTATGG
This sequence comes from Udranomia kikkawai, assembly GCA_018250225.1. NCBI lineage: Eukaryota > Metazoa > Arthropoda > Insecta > Lepidoptera > Hesperiidae > Udranomia > Udranomia kikkawai. The sequence continues at coordinate 17,273 of DWTF01000018.1, forward strand.
AGATAAATCGATAGCTCGAAACATGAATTTGATTAAAAATAAGCTGTAATGTAAGCTGTAATTTACATTTATCATTTTAATACTCATCAGTTTATTTCCAGAATCTAAATAAAAAATAAGTCTTGACAATGCATAAATTTGTCGCTCGTGAGATACTTATCCTGGCAGCCATAATAAATATACCCGGATAATTATCCTGCTGCTCTTTTTCTCTTCAAGAGAGCGATCCGACCGCATTTGCTGACGGACGTTTTTTGACAACATTCCTTCTCATTGCATTGAATTAGAATTCCATTTCGTTCGGATTTCAAAGCGATCGAGCAGACATGCCGCCGATGCGTTTAAATCTAATGTTCGCGTTCGGAGAAGGTTAGCCGCTAGCAAAAAAATCTCTAATCCAAGATAAATGACCCGTCAGTTACACGTCCGCGCAAGTTGGGCGAATTCAGGCCGGAAATTACTGTTGAATTCGAGCCAGTCGCTAGACAAAAGCGACGCGGCGAGAGTGAATCCATCCGACATGGATGTAGTGTAGTGTAACAACTAAATGAAACTAGAACGAGTATCGGACGCGTGTATGTAGTGTGAGCGAATTTTTTCTATGCCGATAGGTCATTTTTTATTCGTTGCGGTGACCTAAATGGATTAAGTGAGTGCAATAGAATTGTAAATAGACATTGGGTATTATTACTCTGCTAACATTACAATGTTTCTATGTATTGTTTATCAGTACATTATAAATGTTAAGGCATTCTTGAAAAGCAACTTCCTTCCTAATGGAATTGTTAATGCAATAAGTAACGGAAAAAGAAAAAAGTCTAATCTAGATTAATTAATGATTCAGTTTGAATTTTCATACACAATTTTTTTTTTCAAGAAAAAAGTTTTTTTTTTTGCAATTGGTTTCATTTCATGTAGGGAGATTCATCATTATAATCGATAGTGCTATTTGCTCACATTACCGTCGAAGCCGGAATCAATTAACGGAAAAAAAGACGTTTTGCCCAATCATATTGGACTACAAGCAGTTACGTTTATAAATATCTACCAACAATTTCCCCATCGATTAGTTGTGATTTCATGTCTAAAAACGAGCAAGCCAAGGTCACGGTACCGCACCAGGTGGTGCCAAGCTCTCGTTGGTCTTTCTACGCGAACCTGTCTCTTGTCCCTTAAGAAAATCGATGCGAAATTGCAGGGAACTTATTAAGCCAGCAATGTCAAGGATGGCGGAGAATCGTCAGTACACTTTACGATTCAGCATCACGAACGTAGAAAGCCGTCCCAGTCTATATTTTGTTTGCTTGATGACGCAATACATAATAATAATATTTAATTCGTTTTGAATTGTTCACAACTCGGATATTATTGAATCCCGAATTTATCTCAAATTAAAACCTGTTGGTGTTATCTGTGGGTTGTTACCTGTGACCTACTTTATATGTTATCGAATATCGAAAACCGCTAAACCAATTCGAATAAAAATTACATATTTTACAGTAGTTGGATTTAAAAATATGTTCAATTTAAATTTATTGTTAACTTGTTTCACAAAACATTACCTTTGTTTGCAATTTTTTTTAACACGCTCTGCGCTTTGGCCGAAGATTATATAGTATGAAATGGGTATAAGTTAAATGAATTGAAGGTATAATTGCTTTTTACGTATATACGAATTATTTACAAACACACGACCATAATGCAATAGAACCAACAACACACATACGTCATATGTTTTGAAATTCCTTGGATCTACTACTAGCAAGTAAGTAACCGATTATTGCGTTAACATTATTCCTCATTGAAGTTGATAACTTAATAAATTATAGGTGTAATCTGTAATTTAATTAAATGGATTCATAATGCGATTAATTATGGTGCTTATTTCATTTATCGTGGATGCAGGAAAACATTTATCGTGCGTTGTATTACTGTAAAACATTATTGTAAAAATAATTAATTGATTGAACATTTCCGAAAAGGAAAGAAGAAACGGACTCCTTGTTTTTGTTTGTGTAAATAAAATTAACTGAATCAATATGAATCACTAAATAACGTACAATTAATAACCAACATCTTTATATCAGAAGTAATTATCTATATCTATACTGAGTACCAATATAAACAGAATCGATTTCTATGATAGTTATTTCATAAGCAATGAGAAATAATAGTTATCGCACCTCACAGTAGTCAAAACGTGATTGGTCACCGCCATAATAGTTTCTTGTTTAGGAGTAATTTATTCATTACTAGAAATGTTAATCAAGCGAACATTACCGATACCGTATTAATGGCGGCACACGCCTAGATTTATTCCAGGTTGTGCTGAATTATGGCACATTATCACGTGAGCTTTGTCTAACGGCGATTCACCTAAATATATCGACGCATAGCGCTTTCATAGCTGTCAGAGTTGTTTTCGGGAATGTTTCCTCCTATACATGTCGACTGTATATTCGAGTAGTAATTCATATAAATAAAAATTGCTTAGGCCTTTACCTCTTTTAAAAGTTTGTATATCTCGTACGATTTAATCCAAGTTAAGAATAAGTCAAGTGTAAGATTTTGAGTAAGCATGTCAACCATGATATATGTACAAGTACATATACGTTATATTTCTATTGAGAATTTGGACTAATTTACGACCTGAGATACAATAACCTTTTCGATCTGTTGTTGCTTCTATTTCATACATACTTGATGTTATTCGTCAGATATTCTAGGACGATCGTGTAAAAAGGACCTTCATTTAAATTGAAATTAAGCGATGACTTGTTTTCTGTTTAACTTCGTCACTTCTGAGATTTTTATTTGGTGCGGATTGATTTAATGATACGCTATCGACATCTTTGGAGGTATGATAATAATTTATCCTTTTCGTCCCTAGCTTTCAATATATTTTTACTATTTTTATTAGAGTTCACCTGTAAAAGTTTTTCGTTGCTTTCAACAACGACCTTTTCATTTCTTCTTTTTACTTTCGAAACTAACTTCTGTCACGTAATTAAGCACAAGGCGATTCGATGTCACATTTTGAACTATTTTTATGAGATGTCTTTGCAAATGTGCCATTTTTACACAATTTTCAAGGTACACGCCTTGGCCTGTATTTCTGAATGCGTTTATTTCTTTTGTTTGTAAAAAATGTATATTTAATAAGAAAAACATAGTCATTCGTTCAAAATTTTGCAATAAACAAAAAAGTAAAACGGGAAGTCACATATTTTTTTCCAACTTCAAGACACAGTGACTACAGTACCTATCTACGTTAATGAGTCAACCGATCAAAAGCATTCCATGATTCTATAAAATGAGTTCGCGTTCATTTTTCAATAGTCGCAGCAATATTTGCACTGACTCAAATAAATAAACCTTTACGCCTGCCTTATTTCCTCGCATTTTTTTCGTGAAACGGAAAGTGGCAAAAAGTGCTTAAACGAAATAATCTTTATTATTCATGACGAGGCTTAAAGAGTAGTCACGTGTGGAGTTATTTATAGTTCACGCTGTTTGTTCAGCACCTATGTCTTAACTTACATTTCTGCTAAATCACGGTATCAGCTACATTCATTAGCGCTGCATTGCCGTACGCCGATACAGACACGTCTGGTCCGGTGACAATTCCTACGTCATGTTTCTGTGCTCAAGTCGGGAGACCGGTTGTGGCCTTGTAATTTCAGAATTTAGTCATGTACCTACTAGCTGACCTGACGCGCTTCGTACTGCCTCCACGGCCCCGTTCCCGTCCCACAACTCTTTTGTTTATGTACCGATTTTTATAAAACGAAATTTTTAATGTTAAGTGAAGCTTACTGCAAGACACCCGTGAAAATCGCATTCAAATCGGATCAGCCGTTATGCACTCTGCGCGTTCTGAGATTATGCACAAACGCACAGACAAACATTCATTCATCATTCATACAGAACATTTTTTTTTGTGATCTATTCTTTATATAAAGACCCCTAGAATGATTTCCTCTTAGATATCTTCCACGTATAGGCAATTACAGATATATTATATGTATAGAATAGATATAGACAAAACCATTTCTTGATTC
>DWTF01000019.1:0-21017 GCA_018250225.1 Udranomia kikkawai
GCGCGGTAGACTAAGGCCTAATCCTTCTCAATCTGAGAGGAGACCCGAGCCCAGCAGTGGGACAGGAACGGGTTGATAATGATGATGATGATGATGTAGAAACCTTCTACGGTTATAACAGCAACGTTTGTGCTACTGTGTTCTGATTTGAAGGGGACCCTTCACTCCCTCAGAGAGACATACTTAACCGAGGCGTTCAACATAGTCCTCAGAGGTATTTGTAGTTTACCTTCAAAAAAACTTGGATCTTGTTATAGTTTGACAGATATCCATGGGCCGCAGTAACCACTTACCATCAGGCCGACTGTATACTAGTTTGCTACCTCACAGTCAAATATACAAGTGAACTGTTTTTCTTACAATCTAATTACTATTTGACTACAGCTTTGGAAAATAAAAGAGGCAAATTCATCGAAATTCGAATAACGAAAGTTCTGAACAAATGTTACCTACCTTATGTATGTAGGTATCTAAACGTTTTATTCTGGTCCTATCCTATACTTCGAACAGTTCCTAGTATCTATTTACATGCTATCTATATGCACATAGGACTCAGTCTCATTAAATATTCGTATCAAGTAGTAATTTTCAAAAGAATATTAGGTATGCCAAATACATGTACAATTTACATGCCAAGTTCAATGCTTTGTCATAAATATTCTGCAGCTAAATTGGTGAATTCTAAGCCTATTCCACTAAAATTCGGCTTCGATTAATTCAGTTAGTAGTTCAATAAATTCACTTCGATAAATTATTATCGATGCGTCAAACGGAATATTTCGTAATAGATGAATCTACTGAACTATTAATTGAGATATCGATATTCTCAATGATCTTGATGATAGTAACGGTAATAAATATATGTAATATTTACACCTGATTTAAATATTACTAAAACCATAAGCGTGTAATTTTAAATAATATGATGCGTTCGACGTGTAAACAATTTATTAATTAGAGCAAAAGTTCTATTTTACAAAGAGATTAGATATCTATACACTTAATAAAACACTTTCAATCTCAAATTATTATAAGACTTCATGTAATTTTTCTTAATATAACACTTCCATGATTATTTCATTCGAATAGTCATAAGTTCGAACAGGTTAATCATATGTGTGTCCGTGTCCTAATATTATAAACCAATAATAGCTGGCAGGACACAAAAAATATAATAATACATTACTTGTTTCACCAGAATAGCGTTGCGCTCATGCGAAGCGCAATTCAATTGTCATTAGCGATGTTAACGTTTCTTTGATATCCACCCTGGTTTTCTTGAGGATTCTCATCGGTTCATTAGTGTAAGTTCGTTCCATTCTCGGCGGATGCGGGCGCGGGCGTACCTCCTACTACTAGATACGTGCACGTAGCCGCGCAAATTGTGGGCGCGTAGACGGTTTTGTCGGATGTTCCGCTCCTTTGTGTGCTTTGCCATTGTTCCATTTGCTAATGTTGTTAGTGCACTTTTTCAGCGACTACGCTAATTTAAATACCTTCTCCTTCCTTTTGCGAGGAGACCCGTCTTCCGTTTTCCGCGAGCGCCGCGCTCCCTTTGCTTTTGAGACGTCCGCATCGGGAGACTGCATTTAAATGAGACACTTAATCACAAGAGTTGGCCTCCCGTTCTTAAAAGCGTTTGTTGTCTTCATTTATTTTACGGTCAAGTGAATACAATAATGAATTTAGAAGATGCTGTGTACTTAGAAACGGTTTATTTACTCGCAGGTTTACATACGTACTCTTTCGTACTCGTATTTGGTATTTGCGATTTAGAGATGACTATTTTTATAAAGTGGAATTTATATTTTCAAAAATTATTGTATCTAATTTAACAAAACTTGTTTCTAGATTAGATGCGTAATATTAACAATCAGCTCGCATTAGCTGTTTTTTCAATGTGAGTCAACAGCTCAGATAAAGTTAATTCCTTCGTAAAAAGCAAATCGCTCCCCTTCCTTAATTACAAAAGTACACAGTCTACAGATTTCATTTCGCTTAATGTACAGAATTTTTAAAATTCAAAAATAAAACTAAAGCAAGCAAGATTAATCGACGATTTTGCATGTAGCTGCGATGCTGCATCTAAGATTTATAGCGTGAAATATTTCCTTTGCAACAGTTAAGCAAACAAAACTTTAATTTCGAATTTCTGATACAGTAAAAAGAAACAAATATTTGCCGTAAAACTCTTTGATGTACAGCGCAACAGAACGAAATGAAATTTAACCCGATGGTCTATTCTCGCGCAAAGAATTCCGCCTTACGGAACGTGGACCGTTGGGAATATGTCGTCGCCGGCAGCCGCGCCTAGACCGCTAACACCCACTCGAATTGTGTAAATATGAGTAGGGTAATAAACTCCCGGCGAGTGCCGTGCTCGGATTTGCCTGTTAGAGTTTTGTACGTGCATCCCCCTACCTACCACCCCTCGCTGCCTTACGTACATACCAAACTTCGTCTCACACACCTCCTCCAGGAGACGTTAGTTATTTCTTTATGGCCTCTAGGAATGTTGAAGTGGATGAATTTTCTTTCCGCGAACCGCCGAAAGATTTCCGGGTGTAATTTAAGAACAGGAAACTTTCGTGCTCTAACCTAGGCTGGTGATTAAATATTTAAGTCAGTTTGTAATGTTTTTTGAGTTCTTTTATACTTGGGTGTTTTTACATTGTTTTGAACGTTTTCAGAAAACTACGAACAGAAAACAAAAATGCAACACATATGTCCATCTGAAACAGATTAGCAACTTTGCAATCAGATTAATCTAATTTAATTAGACCTAATAAGATAGAGGCAATCTTTTAGCTCTGCAAGCTTTTTCTTGATCGTACATTGTGGCTTGTAATTCTAAAATTAGAAAAGGGTGTTTTCAAAACTTATCAAAATTAAATATTTGGTGTAAGCTTAACTTATTTACAGCTTGAAATAATTAACTGCCGGAGAAAAAAACGACACAAATATTAGTGTCTTAGTCTCACTCGTATCAGCCGATAACATATAAGATGAAATAAACAATTAACAGCACAGAGAAGCACATAATATCTATAATAACAGCGAAACACTTTTGGCACGCTACGTATCAATTTCTGTATTAAGCCGAGTGGATCAGAGCGTCGACGTGCCTCCCCGGACGTGGGCTATGATGCACAGCGCGGCTCCGCAAAGCTCACTTAATGAAATATTCGTGGCGCGAGTGAAACGGACACCGCCATCCATCACAGGTGCTGCCGCTGACCACTTGGCTCGTGATGAAGTTCCCGACAAACATTGTTCAAAATTATCTCGGCTAATTTCCATGCAGTTACCTACTTTATTACATACTTAATAGTAACATTTTACGTTACTTTGCGGAAATCCTTGCTATTAGATTTAGTTACCATCCATCATAGGTGCTGCCGCTGACCACTTGGCTCTTGATGAAGTTTCCGACAAACATTGTTCAAAATTACGTCGGCAAATTTCCGTGTAGTTACCTACTTTATTTTGTACTTAAAATTAGTATACTGCGTTACTTTGCGGAAATCCATGCTATTATATTAAGTCACCATCCATTACAGGTGCTGCCGCTGACCACTCAACACGTGATGAAGCTCTCTACAATGTTCAAAATAACTTCAGCTTATTGTATACCTAATAGTGGACAATGGTGTTGCTTTGCGAACATCTGTTATTAATTAAGTTACTATCCATCAGAGGTGCGGCCACTGACCTCTTGGCTCATGATGAAGCTCACGGAAAACATTGTTTGTCGTGTACTTTATAATATCGGACTCTACTTTGTAGAAATCCGTGCTATTAAATTAGGATATATCTACCTACTTCGCGGCGATATTAGATAGAGATACAAATCACGCCCAAAGTTATATAACTATATGTCCTTTTTACGATTCTCATCAATTGCTTATATGCGCATCATTGCCAATTTGACCAACTTCAAATAGTATGGGAGTCCCTATCTAAGATGGATCATTAAAACCGTTTCCCTGAGGGCTTTAAGAGATTTTTTCTGAAGCAGGATCCGCTTTTATTTTGTTTTTTCCTTCCAATCTTTGCTATCTTCAAGCACATTAGTGTCATTACTTTTAGTAATAAATAAAAATAATCATGGTAGTGACGTCTAACATGTATAATATATAATTATATTCAGACATTCTAGCATGTTTAGTATTGCCTGCAAAATCCTAAAATAGCCAAGCTTTTTGGTTATTCACTGAAGCTAATGAGAGATGGCTCTCATTAGAGAACATGTATTAGCAACGAAATGAACTACAACATTATAATATAATTATAATTTTGGATGAATAGTATTGTGTGCATGAACTCAATTATGAGATTTCGCTCGAAAAGTCTGTCTAGGATTAGAATATACGGAGCATGTTATAGGTACCGGTAAAAGCTAAAATTCAGGCAAACGCGATGGAAGACTTTTGTTGCTCAATTACGAAAAAAGATATGGCTTGGCACCGCCCGCCGCACGATACCGTCTTTGCCCGGGAATTATTCTACTTTTTAATCAAATACATTATGTGTTAAAACCCTCATTTTCTTTCAGAAACACTATGAATTATAGTTGAATTTCATATAAAATGCATTTTGAATCCTTACTTACCTCCAACAGTTCTCTTGAATAGGTTCATGTATGCAAAAGAGTGCCTTTTCGTGCAATTCCATGAAACAAATGTATAACACTGAAACTCAATTTAACGGATCGTAATTGTTTGAATCGAATAAACGAAAATATTTTAAAAGCTAAATTGGAAACTTGTCGGATGTTAATTTCACGTCGCCCTTAGCATTTCTGCGTTTCGACAATTCCCAAAGCAAAATGGGTGTTAAAATAGGTGTTAAAATGTACGTAACACGATGCTATGGCAATCGATGGAATGGGCGGATACGTGGGAATTAACACGGTGCGCCGGAATTACGTAACCGTAAAATTTCGTTAGATGCACGCTATTTGCACGGCCGCGCTGCACATAATCTAATATTGTATAACAAACGTGTTTCACATACGGTCGCAACTCAGTCTCGTTGATATCCATTGATGTTCCTAAATTACGTAGCTGCGAACGTTTATTGTATGAATGATAAACTACTACGTCTATAACAAGATGGCATCGAAAATAGAACGTTTATTACGGATGTAATGACCAATAAAAATAGTCGGTAAATTCATCAAGTGCTTTCAGACTTGATTGCTTCCTCTATGTGTGTGCTGACATTCGTTCCTCATGTTTCAGTGGTGTTAGGTTTGTGTCATCGCTTTACAATAATGTATTACATGACTCGTTCCCGTTGGAACATATTATCAGCTTCGAGCAATGTGTCAGCGCAATATTGCAATTCACTCATCGCCGTCTCGAGACACATCCGCGCCTTTCTCTACCGTCTCCATTTGTCTTGATTGTACGAATATTAGACACAACCTTTGCCTACGTGTTTATGTCAGCTCTGTTGTGTGCTTATTTGTGGAATTACTATACATATTATTCATTTCGAATTTAATTATTTTTGTATATCTTATTTTTCTGCCATTCAGAGATACGTCGCTATATCTCTCATATACAAAATTACAGCAAAGAATGGAGTCTTTTCATATTTAATGAAGCTATGAAATACATAATACATGAGCTATGAAATACATAATGATGTTAATTGCCGATAACACCTTATTAAGCAAATGAAGGAATTATGAATAGTCGATTTTTTCTACCATTAGGCGATCTTCGTTTGTCTTAGAATGACTTCGCTTACCTATGTCTACACAGAGCATGCGACAACAGTAAGAAACAAAATAAAAAAGCCAATTTCGACTTCCGACTTCTGACAATTTTGCATTTCGCAAAAGACTGCCATTTGTATTGCCGATCTTGTTTCTCTCCGAAAATCGATGAAGGCTCGTTAGAGAACAACAGCCTGCGGGGCACCGCTGCGCGTGTGGTAGATAATTTGACGTAGATTAACAGTGGCAATGAGCCCCACCGACTAACAGGTCACGTGTGTACCATAACTTTGTCTCTAACAGTATTACGTCAGACGTGAAAACAGTAACTGAGCGACGTGACCGCAATAGCAACAATCAATTGTCTTATTATGTTTTATTACTTACGATCTAGCGATATTTCTGTACGAACACTGATTTATCGCACAATATGCCGTGTGTATAGAATCAATAGAACCGAATATCACGTAATTATATTTAGTAATAGCGTGCCTGAAGATGGAATGCCTTGGCATTAATAAACCGAAACCGAATGAAGTAAACGCACGCTGTAAACAAGTTGGGAGAGCTTTTAGCGAAATCATTTCGAGCACGTCCATTCGTGCTCCTAACATCTGACACATACGAATGGACACTTTCGAGTAGAAAAGTTGAAGGCACGCTCCAGTAACGTACTAGCCAGCTTTATTAATGTGACGACCGAAATATCAGGTTTTAATATTTTTAATCCCTAATCTCCTTTGGTCACGAAACGAAACAATACTACAATACATACTATGTAAATTTGTAAACAGGATAACTGTGTAAGTTTTGTAGGTCGATTACCCCCTTGGCACTATGTTCGGCAATGAACAGTTTCGGGTACGTTCCCGACCGTGTAGATGATTTATGATTGATAAAACGGTCATGGTTAATTTTAATTATTGCTTCATGTATCATTTCTATGTCGCTATTTTTGTATACTTGTCTCGGTTTTATATCTTGGTAACGCGGTCTGGGGCTGATCTCCTAAGATCTGCATGATGATCATCATAGATACCCGAAGACGAGCACAGACTTGAAGAATCTACCCGCGAACTGTGTTAGTCCTGATCTAAATAAGTAAGGTTTCAAAGGATTATCTCTAGCAACTTTTGCATCTAAATTGACGATCAAAGATCAAGTCAATTCGTTATGGATATTGCTGCGATCTTCGCCAAAACTGAAATAGTTTAGTGGCCATACGATGTTACGATATTGATGTTAGATAGGGTTCCAGGTATTGCCAACAATTTTTATTATGACATCGATCCACTTGGCAGGTTGCCGGTGCCCCATTTGCCTATTTTTGGCTCCTATTTGGACTCTGTTTTCTAATAACTTGCAATATTTTACTGTATCCGGATACCGTTCTTTATCCAACGTACGTAATGGTTTCCGGGTGTTATAATTTTTAGTTGTATATTTATAACAAGAAAGAATATTGTTAAGCTATCCATTTACTTTACTTTCCCGCATGTGCTCCTACTGAATATTTTTCTAAAGTCATCAAGAATTTTAAACGATCGCGGAAACTCGTCAAAATTCATTGTTGGCGATATTTTCCTGCAAAGTTTTATGATTTTTTCTAGCGTCCTTGGAGTAAGAAATGTGCTAAAAATATGCATATTCCAATGTCGCTGTCTACTATCTGTCAGTCACTTCCTGCTTTCTATTACGACGGCTCTGTATCACAAATCAGTATTTCCTATACTACTTCAAGAGCGACAAATAATACGACATATCTAACTGTAAACAACTTACAGACTCTTTTTTTAGACTTAAAACTTTCATTCCATTCTATTTTTCAATTGTTGCCGTCTTAAATTAAAATTAGAAAGAATCGTATTTTTGTATGATTTTAGCTAAGCACATTTCTCACAAATAATTGTCATAAATCGGAAATATTAACGTATAAACATAAACCATCTAGCTACAGATGTTCTACAGCTCTATCCATGCTCCACTTACTAGTTGCTTATATTTCTCAGTGACCTTTGTATTTGCAATATTTTCTATACGTAGCCAATTCAATGGGGACATTCTGCAAGCAGCTCCCGCACCGGTGTCTTTATGTAAGTCTAATAAGAGTCAGGGCACAAAGAGGATCACAATAGCTCTTGGCATGCAGAATGGGGCATGACTCAGACATTATTTTACTATCAGTCAAGATGACAGTTGTATTTTTCGCGGCTAGCGGCCGACGCTGAGGCGCCGGCTTCACATCATTTATCATCGACTCCGCCACGGTGTCCAAACCCTTAGTTATTTATGAATACGCATCTAGAAAAAGTAAGGAGTCATTTATATTAGCTACTCATGAAATCTTACTCTTGTTTCCTGATCAGCAACGCGGAAGCGGAAACAGTGTACGGTGACAGTGCATTCGGATGCGCTTTAATGTATCTCTGTTAGAAGTTTTGCCGTATAGCGCAGTTATTGCAGGGGATATTTATATGCTCTTCAATAATAATTTTACATCATGTTCTTGAATAAGCTTCGTTAAAAGAAGATTTGCTTTGTTATGATATTTCTAAAAACTAACATCCTTCAAAATCGAGGCAATGTTGATGTTTAGCATTTAATAACAGACAGGCAGGCAATGAATGACTTTGAACGTAATTTAGATCCTATTATATTGTCGTATAATGATTTTTTTAAGAAAAAAATACCAATTGGAGCAAATCCTGTAATTAGGTGGCCACTGTCGCCCATGAACATCTGTGACCAAACTTAACTACTTCTGAAGACTGAAATGGAATGTCGACGTTCTAAACTGTCAACGTTCTAAACACGATGACATACAACGTCTTTACAGGTCTATTAATCAACATATTGCTCAAATTCTATTAAGATATAGAGAGAGAGAGAAAGAGAGAAAGTGAGAGAGAATGAGAGAGAGACTGGCCGCCTAGAGAGGCTAGTCGACTGGTAGGTACAGTGTTGTAAATTGGCAACGCACGGCGACAGCGATGCAGCCGGAAGCCGGCGTCAGCGGCACGTGCGCCGCGCCGCACTCCACTCGCTCCACGTTTATTATCGAGTGATTGCCTGCCTGCGTGATCCGACTTCCCAACTATCGTTCCGAAACGATACCACGTCTCCCGGCACCCGGATTAGTTTTTTATTTCCTTTTTATAGTCCGTCGCGCGATTACAACGCGCAGCTTTGTAAGCTACGGATGAGTCCGGCCGATGTTGACGTAATTTATGTCTCACGCGGCGGCTCGCGATCACGTGACGGCTTTGAAAGCTCCGAAATACCATACATATCATCGAACGTAATCTACTTACGACGTTACGAAGCAAAATATGAGTGTTGGTGAGAGCGCGAGCATGCAGAGTTTCGCCGACACTTTGACAGTTAGTAGGGACAAGTCTGAAATATCGGCGTACGCGGCTTAATCGCTCAGCGTGCGATATTGGCGTTACATCATGTTGTCAGCGGAGAGAAAAATTGCTGCGCTCCGTCCGCGCCCCCCGCCGCCCGCCTCGTCGACAGCGCGTTTATATTACTACGGATTTATTGTAGTTTTACGAACGCACATTTATCTATTCTGTAATATGAACTACTTGTTGTTTACTTGTCAGAACCTTACGTGGTTAATGCATTATCATCTAGTATATTAATTAACTTACTCTCAATCTTTATAATAAATCTCGCATTAGTGTACAATATTTTGAATGTATTTCCTTCTTAATGTCTACGGCCGAAGCACGACGGAGACGAGAGTCATAACTTACTTGTTTGCACCGTGTTACGAGTTTAGTTTTCAGAAGACGAGAGCCGATTTTGAGAAATATTTGCTTTGGTAACTTTTCGGTTCAAGATTGCATTGGTTTTTCTCATATATTTTTTTCAACTTGACAATCAGTCAACTTGGGACATTCGGTTGTTGTCATTGAGACAAGAATCATCGAAATCGTATTTGTATTATTTAATATCATATATATGCACAAATGCACATACATTAGTATGTCTGATTTAAATTTTTTGTTACTTACTTTTTTTTGTTACTAACTTCAATTACTTGTAAAGTGCGAGGTCCTCGCAAACGTCATTACTTGTAGTCGGCAGACACTGGGCCAAGCCCCTGTTTCCAATTACACAGTTCGTTACTCTCCGAAAGAAAGAAAATGCGAGGAAAATACTACAGCAATAGGTAACCGCAGTAACTGATCTATAAAATTGAGATTCTTAATTTAAAATTAATTATGTTTACCTTCTTTGGTGTTTTAATATAATTAGATTTTTTTGTGATTATTAAGTATAATCCTAATATTACCTGTCTTAAATTAGCTTATTATTTTATAACTATCTAAATTTCCACAATAGAGCGATCAAATTAATTGTGTTGATTTTGACGTTAAATTAGTGGGAAATTATTTAAAAAGAAATCAGAGCCGAGGAGATCATGCATTCACAATTTAGTTAGAAACCGCAAAAAGTATAAATGTACAGTATTTAAGTTACCAATCTTAAACAGCCACTTGATAGTTCAGGCGGGTAACACCCTACATAATCAAGGTTTAAGAATTAGAGATCCTAATTTAGTTGAAAAGTCTTTCCCTAAGGGCCAAATTACAAATTGAAAGCGGCGACTACCAAGGAGCTGTGGTTTAAGCGAATAGCACCCCAGAATCATCAGGATTGAGGAGTTTAAAACCACAACGCAGTCTTTGCCTTATACCCCAATTACTAATTTAAGAAGGAAACTACCGGAGACGTATAAGTAGGCAACATTACAGTATATTACAAACCTTTCTAATGTAACAAATATCCTCTATCTTTCTAAAATTTGCATTTAAAATATATGTACTATTAGATAGAGGATATTTATGTACTATTAGATAGAGGAAATTATCGGTTAACCGGTAATAATTTAAATTTGTTCAATACAAATTCTAATCCTTTAAGATTCTAATTTTAATCTTTTACAAAGAATTAGGAGCGTTCAAAAACGTACGTTAAACCTACCTAGTTCAAAATAGGGTGAACAACTAAAAATAGTTACTATTTATAAATATAGATATTACTGTTTTCGAGAAATCATCATGAATGAGGATCATTTCAGTATGATGAAGGATGGTCTGTCTAACATCAAGTATAAGGGAGTTTGATGTAAGATAATGTACGATTTTGGAGACACGATTAATGCGGCGCGCAGTTCTGTTCAGCGGCAGCACCACCTGGCGGATTTATGAGTTCCAACTTCATTGTTATTCGCGCCCAATAAGTATGATGCATGATCCTCTTCTTCGCCATCCTTCTTGCTTTATTCACAAAACCTCTGATGTGTTCTTAGCAGCTCTAGTCTGGTCTAGTCTAGGTAGTCTAGTCTAGGTTATAAATGCAGTTGGTGTGTGATTTTATATTGCAAGCATCTACCACTGTTATAGGGTCGGTTAAAGATTCAATACTCAATGTAAATACTTAAAAGAATATATTGTAATGCATGTTTTAAGCCTATTGAGAGAATCTTCAAATTCGCATTGAATAAGCTTATTGTTGTTATTTCAATTCCTAGCGGTAGGATCTAATAAACTTTGAAAGCAACTCAAATACATATGCATTATTATTTCATACGCAACTGTTGCAAGTGAATCATTTAATACGAAGAAACGTTGTTATGAGTCAAAACATTCATATGCAAGACATAGAACAATATTACATACATACTTACGTACATGCACGAAGACCTGAGCCTTCACAATCAGTTGTGCTATTGATTTGTGTCTAATTGGGGCAAATCGACGCGTAGAGCGGGGAGTAGGCAATCGTGGCAGTGGATTGTCGTGGTCGGGCGTCCTGCATGGTCCACGTGTCACAAGATTGGCGAGGCGCTGTTTGCTCTTTGGCGGAGTCCGCACGGTTCAGCGAGCCGCCGCGCCGCTGCCTCTCGGGTCACGTCTCCAGCCAAATTGAAATATCCCCGCCACTGCCTTCCACTCCTAGCGTGGATGCGCAATACTTTACGTATAGAGTAAGTAGTAACGTTATGCTTCGAAATCGAAACATCTCCTGTTTCGATTTTACGATTTGGGTTTCGAGCTACGAAATCGGAATCGATTTTGCTCTCGTTAATCTTTTTCCGTTTGAATTAAATATTATTATTTTCAGTTTTTTTTTTGGAATAATTTAATCGGGTGTCTCGAATTCGTTACAAAAGTGATCAGGTTTTGATTAAAGATCTAATATTAATTTATTCAGTCATATTTAACTACATTTTTTATTTAAATATTAGTTGCGCAACCGTTTTTTTCCACATTAATCGTATTCCATGACAAGTTAAATAAACAGCATGCGAATCCATGTTAAGTTATTGGTCTTACGTGAATCATATAAACAGAACAGTTCACGAATTCGATCCCGTTTTACAACAAATAATTCAGTCCGTAGAATAGACAGAACTACTTAAACTATAATACCCTTTTGAATCGAAATTGGGTTTTGGGACAGCCTGACGTCTATAAAATAGACAAATGGGCAGGATACTGAACGTCCAATTTCCCTAAATATACATAGGTCTGTTCATAAATATATGTCTATAATTTTCATTTTAAAGAGGACCGGCGCTCGGTCATATATTGCATAAAAATTATATAGGTATTGGCTGCTTCTCGAACGATTCAATTTCCGTGCGCAGGCAGCAACGAAATTTACGTGCGCAGATTTACATGCGAACGGAATTATTTGCAAATGGTCCTTATGATTCATGCTACAAATATTTCGATATTTCCGTTTATTGGAAGAAACTATCCTTGTTCCATTTATATTGAACTAGTAAGTAGATTGCTTTAAGAACAATCATTTTCATCCTTATATTATCATTAAAACAAAAGGCTTTAAAAGAGCTCAGCATTTTATGGAATACGATGTAGAACAATCCGATGTGAAAATTAGATGTAACCTCCCGATATCCATACATTCTCAAATAGGATTACTAGTAAGTGCTGGCACCGGCGCCGCCACGGACCAACCGCAATAAAAAGAGCGGATCTAACGCGTGCACACAATGTTTAAATCGATAACCTTTGTAGAGGAGGTTGCCTTACGAAACCCCTTTGCAGGTAATCCTGCCCACTTGGAGTTATTGCCGCCGAGGGAAGGAAAGATTACCTCGGCGAGAGATAAGGAGGTCGACGGGGCTTCGAGTGCGATTGTCCCCGAGTCAGGCGTCGAATTGTGTCAAGTGAAGCGGCAAATTGAACGGCCGAGCCTTCTGCGCGCTCTGCTCTCTAATCGTCACATAAACTGCCGCGCTCGAACGTTTAATTACGCAAAACGCTTTTTACCACTGGCCGACGCTCCCCTCGCTACCCGAGCGGCTCTCCTAAAATGTCGCTCTACCCAGAAAACGCAATTAAACACCTACCCAATTGGCCTATTGTGTGTTGTCCTGTTGTAATATGTAAAATATTCTCATAACCCACGATCCCCTTCTGTGTAATCGAATAACGTTCGTTACTTATTTTTACATACCTACGTTAATGTCTCAAAAGTGTAATAATACTGTTAGATAACAATTTGGAGAGTCCACTGGCTATTAAACGTGATTACCCACGAAAGGCGATAACGACGGCACAAAGGTGCGAGCCCGTGGAATATTGTGAGTGACGCTAATGATAGGGCGCTTAGCAATCGTAGCACCACGTAGCGTCTTTCCAATTACGAGTGCGCTACGACGGCGGCTACGGGGCCGGAGTCACGCTGAGTTCTATTCGTTAGTGGGACGTGCCACTAGCATCTGGACCGGCGGCCGTGCCGTAACCCCGATAACTCGCCGCCGACGACCATGTAATTTGCGATCTTTTTAAATTGCATCCGTTGCCAATGAAATATAACGTTTTTCGAATAAGGGTATTTTACGAGTACGATAAACTAACCAGCAATTTCTGCAGCTTTTGTTGGTGTGTTCGTTCTCGTTCGATTGCCCCGAGTAATGGTTCTAGATTTCTCGTTATCAATTTTCGTATAAAGCACATTTATAACGAGACATCAGACGTATACTATTGCAATTAAATATAACATTCACAAAACATCCGCGCATAAGTACATTAAAAGGAATCAAAAAACTTGGCTAGTCAGTGAATAAAATTAGGGAATTCAACAAAACACTCCACGTGGAATTCTGTGATAAGGAGAAACTTTCTCCTGCTCACAAATTACACTGAGTTTCGTTGATAGAGAGAAACTTTGTTAAAATGGAATCACTTCTACGGTCTCTACAAGGTTCCCTGTTTTACTTTCTGTCATGTCATTCCGGCGTGATTTGGTTTTTTGAGTGTCGGATGAGAAATAAGGTAGTGTAACGCGCAGTTTAAAATGAGGGTACTAAAAGAATATTTTTAAATAGTGTACAGGGAATATTTTTGCTTAAAACAAAATTATATATTTATGATCCATAAAACAAATATACGTTATGATAGACTCACATAGGTACTGAAATCAAACCATCGTCGCGCTCAAGTCTTTGGAACTTTGGAATTCGTGGAAAGTTGGTAATGCGAAAGCTTTGAGTACTTTTATAAACAGATGCGAGTAGAGATCAGAGAAATGCTTGCCACTCCCGGATAGTACTTCTGTTATAGAAAGTAGCGGTTAGCACCAGCGCTGTGTGCGGATTCAATGCTACCTCTCATATACGAAGTAACGTGGTTCCATTATGATATTGCCCTCTAAGTGAAATTTGTTTTCATGTTCGTTCATAAAAGTGTATTTTTTCCGCTAAGTTCCGCGAAGCGTGAACACTTTTGCTTATCTGAAAAATTTAACAAAAACTTTAACTTCTTAGAAGCTCGTGCACTCAATGCTTCTGTTGTATTCCGTATGTGATGCAATAATGGACTTTTGTTTTTTGATCCGTTCCGGCATCATGTGAAATAGCATTACAATATAATCATATCAAAAGATTATTCTTAATCCGTAATTCATATTAATTAGTTGTGTACTATTATTAATATTGTATTTTATGGCTATTATAATATTATAGGCTTAACATTAAATAATTAATTACAATGAGGAAATCGATTCACCCCTAAAAAGGTTGTCTGGTCTATTCGTATCTTTGCCTATTTGTAAGACCGCTTCCAAAATGATTAGACTTTAATACCGTTCAATATGTGTGTCCAAATAAAGACTATGTCTATTCCTTTGATGTAAACTTTGATGTGGAGGAATTTTCATCACCCTCCAAAGATCAACGTGTGGAGCGCACAATAGAGTTGGAGCATACCGCACTTCATAAACCTCGGTTGCGAACCACCACCACTCACATATACCTACATAGTAACATCGCACCAATATACGTATGTAAATGTTTAGTTTGTATAATTGCATAGTATAGTATGTGTATGAATGTATAGTATAGTACGCGTGTATTTTAATTTTAAAATGGTGGCTTAAATTGCACAAAAGTAGGTACTACGTGTACGCATCAATCGGTGTGTTACCACCACATTTTTCCAGACCGTATATGCGTTTTTTACAGATAGTGTGCGCATCAACTTTACTACTATTTCTAAGGAAAGGTAACTGCATTCCCTTCAGAAATAGAAGCGCAAGTGTACGCATCAATCGGTGTGTTACCGCCACATTCTCCCAGACCGTGCATGCGTCCTTTGCAGATAGTGTGCGCATCAACTTTATCATCGCATAATTGATTGCTCTCCGGCGATGCTGCTGACTCGGTCGTTTACTTAACATGCCGCGCGTGCCTATCGCCGCCACTTATCTGACGTAGAATCGTCTGCGCGTCACAATTCACTTTCAATTAGACGTAATATGTTCCCGTTTGATCGGAATTGCGATTGTAATGTATATCTCTCTGCCTCGTCGCACGTATCGTATAGTATCTTATAGTATTGTCCCGTATTTGAGAGTAGCGCGAATAATTAATTCTATCTGGCGTGGTGCATTTCGTACCGCCTCAGAATCTTCCAGTCCCCATCTCCGTCCCTGTCACTGCTCCCGTTCCGGACCCGGTCACAGTCCCCATCCTGTTCGCGGTCCTCACGTCCCGAAACAATGACTGAATGAAAACACATATTATATTTGAGATATATCCTATATTCTATCTTGAAAGTTTTATCAAACTGAACGGATACGCATGACAGAATTTAAAATAATAATTTTGAGAGGTTTCATTTACGTTGATAATTCTGTTATTAGACCCAAAAGAAGAGTTTAATGTCGAGTATCCGAAGCTAATCAATCAATTTACCTTCAACCGTTCAATATACGATTAGTTGTTTACATGAAACTATTAACGTAATAATTAATGTAACCGAACCGCAGATCAAAAAAATATAAAACGGAGTTGTTCCAGACATTCAGGTAAAAAAACGATTAGGTATAAAGAAAGAAAAAGACAAGCCGCTTCTAGCCGGATCTTGTCAGTCGGGGTGCCTCGGATCCGGTTGTAGATTATGAGCTTTGATTTTTAATGCTGTACACAAAGAAACACAGAAAGAAGTGAACGACCATGCATCTATCTACTTTAAGGTGTATTGCGTTATTTCTCTTCTTTCTTCTTTAAATTATTGTATGTATCACTTTTTTATAATTTTTAAAACCTTTCATATTAAAAAAAGGAATGATGTATTATTAGTTTTTGTGATCTTACGAGTTATTTAAAATATATCCATAACAGTGATAATATCGATATCTGTTGTTCAATTTACTACTTACGGCATTACAGCAATAGAAAAACGTGTACGGTTTCTGTTTGTAAAATAAATTTAAATACATTTAAATGTAACCTTTACACCAATTATATCAATCTGAAAAATCATTATGCAACATACGTAATGACAGAAATTCGATATAATTAACAGTATTAATAAAGTATCTGTTCGTGATTAAATTACCGTCACATATTGCACCCTTAATTGTCATTGTGACTATTATGGCGCAATATAGTGTAATAGAGATGACTGAACCCACCCCATTCCGACTATATCACCTATCATAATTTTTATTATATCACTGTTATTAGTAACTATTCAGTTCTATCTTGTGCCCCTAACTACTTTATTAATAGTAAACAATTCAAAGGTTTTATTGTTAATTCTACGCCCATTCTCTTTTATTTTATTATCGTCGCCTCTCTTATATTCTTTCTTCTAACGCATGTTATGTTATACTGGCTACCTAATTTAAGATTTTAATTATAATTAGCTTACAATGCAAAATCAAAATCGCATCTGTTATCCACGACCTGTTATCCTCTAAATCGATTAATTAAAATATGTGCAAGATTAATCAAGAGAGAATGGACCAAAAAAGTTTGACCGAACAAACCGATCATTACACCATTCAATTAAGTTTAGCAGTAACAATCAGTTACATCCCATACATTTAACACGGGCACAGATTTAGCATATTAAAATGGGACAGGAGCCAGCGCCGTCAATCACATAATTGACGAGGTGGCTCTTTGGCACACGGCCGCTGACACAAACGTCACACACGTGCCGATAGTCACCACTTCCCGATACTATCGACTATGCATTACGGACAATTCACCTTCAATACCCACCAGTACAATGGCTTCACTCTACAAAGGGCAGATGAGACAAAGCGTTTGCTCTAAGAACCAAATTGATGAGCGCCTAATGAATAATTTAATTTGTTAGTTAGTTAATTCGGAATTGCTGAAGAATATTAAACATATTTTTGGTGTAAAGACATAAAGACTAAGTCGATGCCCTTAAGTCCTTTAATATGTATGTACCTAACTACAAAGTAAGTTAACCTGTGATAAACTTAAGTTACTCGAACGTGTCTTTTATCGGACACAGAACACTGTTCGTGTACCGAACAACCCCGCAATTCGAAATAGAAGAGCAACTAAAAAAAGTGTCTGCGCCTTCATTAAACACTGTCGCACAAAAGGCATTCAGATTTACACTCGTAGCGAGCACAACGGGTCTAATCGCATTAAGAAAGTTCAAAACAACGGAGCCGCTCGGCGAGCCGTTATTCGGTTATGTAATTTGGGCGGCGGTCCGTTAACGGACGCGGTGCGACAATTATTTCTATATAACATAATCCGGGCGTTGCGAGGTGTGGACTCCCCGGGGACGCGTGATTTGGTACGGCAGCCCGGCCGCTCGCCGTAAACACAATCTCTTTGTATCAACGCGCTTCGTGTTGGCTACAAAATTAATCCGCACGAGCTTGTGCCCGCTGCTTTGTCCGTGTTACATGTGGATTATAATGTGTAGGAGGTCTATTCGCGGTTTAGTATCATCCGTGCAAAGATATTTGCTTTTGCAAAATAAAGAACAACGTTTAATCTACGAACGTGGTTCAAAGCAAATTGCCTGTAAGAAAAATAATTGAAAATCTTATGATATTCTGTAGGTAATTCTTAGCTCGTAGCGAGATTTGTTTGTGAAGCGGCGCGCGGCGAGCGTACGTCCGACGCGCAATATTCCGCTGAAATGTTGCCTCGTCACTTCTATTCCCCAAAACCTTGTATTAATGTAAATTACAATTGGGATCCATTCTCCATTCCCTTCCTCCCGTCCGACATCTTTGCTACGTATACAAATTGCACTTGTGGATTAGACAATATGCCTTTTGTGAGCGCAATGACTTGGGTTAATTACTTGGTAATTAATAAGATCTTTGGGGCTTACATTCACATGACATCATGGCCTTTGAGATATATCAATACGAGAATTCGACGTAACAAGGACAAAGAATTAACTATAATAATTTAGAGTAACTATAACTATGTTTCTAATTACACATATCTTCTTGTCAAATGGTGTACTTGTCTTTGTTAAAATAACTACAAAAACAATAAAATTTTTCAGCTAGTACTTTATTTCAATACTTTTAATAATTTGCAATTAAATTAATTATACTAAAGAGTTATTTGATTGTTCACAGGTAAGTCTACACCCAAGGTAAACTAGCGATCAACTCGAAAAGCGGAACGTAAGTATAACTTTTCAAATTAATTTGTGACTTGAACTCACTAGAATAATAGAAGGGCGTGAGTATTATTGTCATAATTCACGGAGTTGATTAATTACATCCGTTCCGTGCAATATTTCTCACCCAAATGTGCAAACATAAAGCACATCTCGGCAGGAGAGGCAGAAAAAAAATTAAAACGTTTCCCTCGCAACAACCCGGGCAAAATGCGTTTCAAAAGGTTTACCTCGCAGTTGTAAAAAATAATAGTTGCTGGCAGCTTGAGGCAACAGCTAATTACTGTCTCACCGCGGAGCAAATGCTCCTGCTTTGTTTTCTAAGGCTTAAAGGATGATCGACCGCGTGCTCACAGCGGGTTAGTAGGTTACAGCCAGTGTACAGCTCCGCTCCTTTTCACCAGTCACATGCAAATGTCTTTTATTGCTCTTGATTAGCACGAAGTTCTCTTACTTTGTACTATGTAGCTAATTAGCTGTTCTATATTTCCTATTGTGATTCGATTCGTAGGTATATGTTATACGTTTTGTATTACGCAACTAGGACATTGTGCTCAATTTAGCATAGTCACTCGTAGTGCACTTATTAGTGCGATACGCATGAATGACAATTCTGTTCGTCTAGTACACAAAATAGGTGGTGATAATCCCGAAAATATGAACATTAAAATTGACATTTATTTCTGTCGCCATTCCTCAAGATACGCTGCCACCGTTTGCTCGAAACTCGGAAAGAAAGGAGACATTTGATTTTAAGCCTCGCGGACTATAAGTGTTATTTCTTCGGGAGAAGTATTATTCTACGAGAGCAGCGCAGCTCCGCCGTCTCGAATGCTCCATTTAGTTCCAAAGTTTTTCTCGTTTATCACCGTTGGGCTCTCAGAGGCGGAGATTTTTCCTTTAGATTTGTTGTCACGCCAGACCTTTTTAATGTACCTTTCTTATCGTGGCGTGATTAAGAAGGAGCTTATTTCAGACCTTAAAAAATTACGACTATTGATACAGACTGTACCTAAGAGTATATAATTGGCCTCCTTAAAATATGCCTTTAACATTTAAGCAATAGAATTAAACATTTGTTTAGGTTTTTTACTTCGATTTTACATTTATCAAAGTTTAAAATGAAACACTGATTCTTAGAAAATAATATGAAACAACAATACCGTCTGACGGTAAATGTAAAACCTCATTCAAAAGATTTAAATAGGAGGAGGTTGGGCGTCGCCTCTCGGAGAATCCGTCGGCGTCTGTCGGAGGAGATAAGGCGTAGTGTTAGGTGTAACGAGCCGTCCGTTAATTAACCACCAAAGCACCGATAAAAGAAACAAAATTACGCTCATCTCTGAAACCGGTTACTTAGACCGAATATTTAAGATTCCTCCCGAGCAATAGATTACAGTAATTCCCGTGCTCTTTACCTCGCCGCGTGTTCGACTCAGATAAAAGGATTAACACACTTTCTACCGCTCATTAGACTCCACAGACACGAGAGAATATTGGAATAATACAGTATTCAAACTCCTTTCATGTTTTACGACACTTTGACAGTTAGAACAAAAACGGCTTTTTTATCGAGTTAATGATTCAAAGGCATTATTTACATTTTACTCGGTTGCTATCGGGACCATTTTGAATAGTATTGGATTAACAAAAAGTAACTTGAGCAAATCGAAATTTGTTTTGAAAACTTTGCTAAAATTCAGGGAGCCAACATAATAAAATTATCATACTAAAACATTTCGCTTCGACTCTGTATTCCAATAGGGAGTTGGCACTTCACTACACTGTCGCAGTCCGTATTTAAATAAAACTTCTATTTTACTGACCAAACCGTGCCTTTTCTCTAATTTATAGGGATCTATAGATTTCTTCCCGATGTAAATTTTTAATTTATAGCGGTCGGCCGTTACGTGGGACTGAATTGAAACGCAACTTTAATGTTTAAATTTAATTAATAAGGCGTACCAAATATTGGCCAAACATATTTATTACATAAAGTAGCCGTGTGCGTTACGTACCAGCTTGAATATTCAAAACACGTGAAAGGTCAGAACATAGAAACGATTAAAGCATTAGTTTATGTACCCGAAGCCTGTGTTTGCCTAGTTACGAATAAAATGAATATTATTATAATGATTTTGTATAATTCTCATTACTCCATATATTTCAGAACCTTGATGTAATGATGTTTTTTGTATATGTAATGACTAGCTGTCCCGGCGCACTTCGTATCGCCTCAGAATTATTTTTCTATTCCCGTCCCCATCCCCGTTACCGTGCTCATCCCCCTGCCGGTCCCAGTCCCGGTCCCGGTCCCGGTCGCAGTCCCG